>CM045014.1:38480061-38700132 GCA_024542945.1 allo-octoploid hybrid of Carassius auratus x Cyprinus carpio | reverse complement strand
ATGTCTAATTTTAAAACCAATTCAAATTGAAAACAAATATTCTCTGATTATATAATCCGTATAAAAGTAAGGAGAGGTAAAGATTCTCCTGTTTCACCTCATTATCGCTAGCGCTCTGTTCACATGTTAATGATCTGAGGTCAGCCAGGTAAGCATGTAGATGCCCCCGAAAAATGCCATCAAAACGTCAAGCTTCATCATAGAATTTAGCCTACTTTCTTTTTCTGCCCATTGGATGTTGGTGCGCTACACGGGTGAAGACACACTCTGGACAGCGAGGATATCTTCTCATATTGGTCTGAAAAGGTAAACAGATGTTTCGGATCTCAGGAGACTAGCGTAAATTGACAACAGCGCCATCTGCTGTTTTTGGAAAATAACTTGCCTCAGTTGCATTTGTCAGAAAATTCCAACTTGACGCATGTGAGAAAATCTGCCTGCATGCATTTGTGAGAAAATCAAACCAAGATTCCTCATAAAAATGCAAATGAGTCTCACCAGTTGTAAACACACTATAAATATATTGTCCATACCTCTGCATTTTCTCTCAAATAGAATTTTGTATTTGCAAATCACTTTGCGTTGTTGAAAGTCGAGTTTTTCTTTGCAAAGCAAATTGTGTTTATTTGCAAAATGCTGGATTTGTTTGATGAATATTGGCACAAAATTCGCTCCATAGACGACGTATGATGACATGTGATGGCTTAGTAGTAGTTGTCTCAATTCTTAGGGGAATACTTTCAACCCCTACCCCTTGACACTCTGTTTCAAGGGACAAGGGAAAGGGGTAGGTGAAGGGGTATAAAATAGAATTGGGATTGGGCCTAAAAATGCCTTTATTTGTGTGCTTTCTAAAGTTTTTTTTTTTTTTTTTTTTTGCTCATTACTTGACACCTGGTGCTTCCTCTCAGCACAAGTGTGGTACTGTTGTAAAGTGCACCAATCCAACTTTGTGGATATTCATATTGGATACTCGATGTCATGAGTCTGAACCACTGAAACATAATTTTCAGACCCATGCTGATGTAAACAAACCAGCTTGTTGCTAAGCAGTAGAAAATAACACCTTTGGTGATTGTTCAGAACACACTGCACAGTGCTTGTGTCTTATCACAGAAATGTAAATCCTCTGAAAACATGAAAAGAAAATGGCAGAAAATTTCCAATTTTCAAGCTTTTAATTCATAAGTGATCAATACATGCAAGATAATATTGTCTGACTGCTATGACGGCAGAATGATGTGGAGTAAAATACTTCAGACACTTTGGGCTGTTTCTCACAAAACTACTGTATAAAGGTAGAAGAGTAGGAATAAAGCACATGGGTCACTGGTTTCTTGAAACTATCATAGTGTTTTTAGGTCCTCTTGAACTTTGAAAGCTCCTGTCTCCATTAATAAGTGACTTAAATCATAGTAATGCAACAGAAGAGCCATATTGGTGCCCAAACAACCCTTCAGTGAACAGTTCTTAAAAGAACCATTCTGCAGTGTGAATAACATTTTAATAATGTTTTGTTTAATGGAAAGATATCATGTATGTTAAAGGTTCTTCATTAAACCATCAAAGCCAATAAGAAGCTTTATTTTTAAGAGTGTCCTTATAGGGGAAGTTCACACAGAAATATGATGATGTTCAGGTCTGTGCTCACACACATCAGACTGAAGCCGTTAGCTGTTGTGTGTTATAGTGCCATGAGTGTTGTGTTTGTAAGATGACACTTCATACTTCAAATTTGAAATATATTTTGAGATTCCTGTAACCAGTTCATTGTTGCATCTGTTGTGAACACAAGAACAGCTCCTGTGAGAACAGCTCTTTAACAAGTTAAAAGAGAAATAAACAAACCCTTGTATGAAGTGTAACTATCATTTTTATGAGTAATGTGAATGTAACATCTGATAATGAGAACATCTTTTGATTGGATGTGTGATCATACATGTAGTGCAGAAGGACAGTGAAATTCAACTCACCTTTCACAGAGAGATAAACAGCAGAGCTAAACAGTGATGAGACTGATCTTTTATCTCTCAGTCCTCTACACCAGTACTGATCCTGATCAGATGTAATTACTCCTCTGATAGTGAGAGTGTCTCTGTTTACAGTGTAACGATCAGACGTCTGTAACATTACACTGCTGTATGTGCCTTTATACCACTCATATCTCCAGTCATATGTTCGGTCAATTCTCCGTCCCCAGTCACTGTGAGTCTCAATCACAAACTTCAGAGTGACTGTCTCTCCAGTGAATACAGGACTGTCTGGAGTCACAGTCAGTGTAGATCTGAATGAATCTATGAAGAAAGTCAAAAACATAGTGACTCAAACACCTCTTTCCTTGAAATGTTGTAAATGTTTCACAGAACTGAACAATTCATCCATGCACACATCCAGTGAAACGACAGACTTCTCTTTAGTGACGTATGCTGGATTTCTCAGTTTATTACATTTAGTCCACTTTAACCAGGAGCTGCAGCTCTGCAGAGTTTAGCTTCATCTTTAATTAAACGAGTCATTCCACGAAATCTGTGACTTTTACACTTGGAATAATTAAAAAAATAAAGTAAGTTTAATCAACATTTCTTTTAAATATCCATGAAATGAATACACCTTAAAATGACAAGAAATTGCTTTGTGCCATCTCAGGTTATGTAATTTATTATTTTATGACTATTTTTTCTAAATCCGTGTATCATTCGTTCTTTCGTTTTTCTAACTGAAACCAAAAATGAAAAAACGGATAATGCTTCATTTTCCGATGTTCAATTTTGTGCTAATATCAAAATCTAAAAAAACGGATAACGAGCGTGTGCTTCACTTTGGTGTTTTCGTCTGATGCCAGTGACGTCAACCAGAAGTGATCGTTACCCGCGGAATACAAAAAAACAAGGGATAGCGAGCGAGTATTTGAGCAGAATGGCCGAGTTGGAAGAATTTGCACACGTAGTAAGACAGCTTTTTGAGAGTGTGCGCGTTAGAGTAGCGCGGTCACGCTGTCTGCGCTTCAAGTTCATCGCGCGTCTACTGGGCGGTGCGCGGCAGATTAAGGCGCGTGCGTGTTCAAGGCGCCACCATCTTCTTCTTTAGTAAATCCTCCTTCGGTTATCATATTTATTCATATTCATATGTACGGCCTTCTATTTAAGTTTTCACCATTTATTTTACTGTAATTATGTTTTTATTTATTTATGTATTTTTGGGTTCAAAGCTGTATACTTTTTTATGTGGAATACTGCTATATTAATGCATAATTTGGATTATGTTTTGTACAACTCTCTTTCTACTTACATTTAACATTATTCTAAATCAGTTGGATCCATGGATTATTTATTTGTTTATTTATTATTTTATAAGAATGACGGAATTCATTCTTGTTTTAAGTATTATAAGTGCATGTTATCATTCAGTCTGTACCTGCTATTGTATGGTGTATCCTGCTTATGTGGAGAAAATCAACAAAGTGAGGGGAGAAAATATTAAAAATGACAAAATCAAACTGTTTTCATGTCATCTCACTGTTTCATTATTTAATAATTGCATGACAAAATAAAGAACAAAATAAACAAAAACTATATAAATAAATAGTTTTTGTTGTACATGTCCATACATACCACTGTGGTGATTTTCATATTATTTTACTGTATCATTCTTTAATAACTTCATGCCAAAATCATGGAAAATGCCATATTTCTCACAATACACTCATATTTTGTTCTACCCGCTTAAATGTTAGAAGTACTTGCGCTGTCCAATCTATTAAGACTGTGTCTGTTCCCCGAATAGTGAGGTCAAAATATAAATTTAATGTAGGATCTAGAAAAAATCTTATCGTGATTAAACCAGAAAAACGTAAAATAAATGAACAAAAACAATTTTTAAAGTTTGGGCTCATAAACATTAGATCACTCACACCCAAAGCAGTTATTGTAAATGAAATGATCACAGATAATAGTTTTGATGTACTCTGCTTGACTGAAACCTGGCTAAAACCAAATGATTATATTGGTCTAAATGAGTCTACTCCATCAAACTACTGTTATAAACATGAGCCCCGTCAGACTGGTCGTGGGGGAGGTGTTGCAACAATATATAGTGATATTCTCAATGTTACCCAGAAAACAGGAAACAGGTTTAAATCATAAATACTTATGCTTAATGTTACACTGTCAGATATGCAAAAGAAATCTATTGTATCTCTTTCTCTGGCTACTGTGTATAGACCACCAGGGCCATATACAGAATTCCTAAAAGAATTTGGAGATTTCATCTCAGACCTGTTGGTTACCGCTGATAAAGCGCTAATTTTCGGAGATTTTAACATTCATTTTGATAATACAAATGATGCATTAGGACTTGCGTTTACTAACTTATTAAACTGTTTTGGAGTAAAGCAAAATGTCACCGGGCCCACTCATCGTTTTAATCATACGCTAGATTTAATTATATTGCATGGAATCGATCTTACTGACATAGATATCGTACCTCAAAGTGATGATGTTACTGACCATTTCCTTGTATCGTGCATTTTGCGTATTGATGATAATAACTATATAGCTTCGCGTTATCGTCCGGGCAGAACTATTGTTCCAGCCACCAAAGTGAGATTCGCAAATAACCTGCCTGATTTATCTCAACTGCTCTGTGTACCCATAAATACACATGAACTAGACAAAATGACTGGCAACATGGGCACTATCTTCTCTAATACATTAGAAGCTGTTGCCCCCATCAAATTGAAAAAGGTTAGAGAAAAACGTACTGTGCCATGGTACAACAGTTATACCCACGCTCTAAAGAAAGAAACTCGTAGTCTTGAGCGCAAATGGAGAAAAACGAACTTGGAAGTTTTTAGAATAGCGTGGAAAAACAGTATGTCTAGCTATAGATAGGCTCTAAAAACTGCCAGGGCCGAGCATATCCACAAACTCATAGAAAACAACCAAAACAATCCAAGGTTTTTATTTAGCACAGTGGCTAGATTAACAAATAACCAGACGCCACCCAATCTAAATATTCCCTCACAGTTAAATAGTAATGACTTTATGAATTTCTTCACTGATAAAATAGATAACATCAGAAATACAATAACAAATGTAGATTCTACAGCGTCTAATACTTTAGTTTTATCTATCGCACCCAAACATAAACTGCAGTGCTTTACAACTATAGGACAGGAAGAGCTAAATAAACTTATCACTGCATCTAAACCAACAACATGTTTATTAGATCCTGTACCCACTAAATTACTGAAAGAGTTGTTACCTGTAGCAGAAAAACCGCTTCTCAATATTATTAACTCGTCGTTATCTTTAGGTCACGTCCAAAAACCATTCAAGCTGGCGGTTATTAAGCCTCTTATTAAGAAACCACAACTAGATCCTAGTGAACTGGCAAATTACAGACCCATTTCAAATCTTCCATTTATGTCTAAAATTTTAGAAAAAGTTGTGTCTGCTCAATTGTGCTCCTACCTGCAAAAAAAATGATCTCTATGAAGAATTTCAGTCGGGTTTCAGGCCCCATCATAGCACAGAAACTGCACTTGTTAAAATTACAAATGATTTGCTTCTTGCTTCAGATCAAGGCTGCATCTCATTGCTAGTTTTACTTGATCTTAGTGCTGCG
The DNA here is from genome assembly GCA_024542945.1 of allo-octoploid hybrid of Carassius auratus x Cyprinus carpio. NCBI lineage: Eukaryota > Metazoa > Chordata > Actinopteri > Cypriniformes > allo-octoploid hybrid of Carassius auratus x Cyprinus carpio. The sequence goes on along the minus strand of CM045014.1, from coordinate 38,694,507 downwards.
TTCGACACCATAGATCACGACATACTCATAGATAGATTACAAAACTATACAGGTATCCAAGGGCAGGCTTTAAGATGGTTTAGATCCTACCTGTTCGATCGCTACCACTTTGTTTATTTAAATGGGGAGTCATCTCATTTATCACCAGTAAAATATGGAGTGCCACAAGGATCTGTCCTAGGTCCTCTGCTATTTTCAATATACATGTTGCCCCTTGGTAATATCATTAGAAAATACGGGATTAGTTTCCACTGTTATGCTGATGATACTCAACTATATATCTCAACAAGACCAGGTGAAACTTCTAAATTATCTAAGCTAACAGAGTGTGTTAAAAATGTAAAAGATTGGATGACCAATAATTTTCTCCTATTAAATTCAGATAAGACAGAGATATTACTTATTGGACCAGAAAACATTACACAGAATCTCGTAGATTACAATTTGCAATTAGACGGATGTACTGTTACTTCCTCTACTGTCAAAAATCTGGGTGTTATATTAGACAGTAACTTGTCTTTTGAAAATCATATTTCCCATGTTACAAAAACAGCATTCTTCCATCTTAGAAACATTTCCAAGCTATGAAACATGTTACCTGTTCCTGATGCAGAAAAGCTAGTTCATGCATTCATGACCTCTAGACTGGACTATTGTAATGCACTGCTAGGTGGTTGTCCTGCATCCTCAATAAACAAGCTACAGGTAGTCCAAAATGCAGCGGCTAGAGTCCTTACCAGGTCAAGAAAATATGATCATATTACCCCAATACTACAGTCTCTGCACTGGCTACCTATTAAGTAATAAAATATTATTACTTACTTATAAGGCCCTTAATGGCTTAGCTCCTGTGTACCTAACTAGTCTTCTACCACGCTACAACCCATCACGCTCCCTAAGGTCACAAAACACTGGACTTTTGATAGTACCTAGGATAGCAAAGTCCACTAAAGGAGGTAGAGCTTTTTCGCATTTGGCTCCCAAACTCTGGAATAGCCTTCCTGATAATGTTCGGGGTTCAGACACACTTTCTCTGTTTAAATCTAGATTAAAAACACACCTCTTTGGCCAAGCATTCAAATAATGCATCTCATAATTTTGGACTGCAGTTATATCTGATCAAATGTGCATTATTATTCTGTAGCTTGGGTTAAACTAATTAATTTTACTTGGCTGGAACAGCAGCTACGCTAATTATGTCTCTATTTGTTTCTCTATTTACATCCCGTGGTAACTAGGATTTACACAAGCTCCAGTCTGGATCCAGAACACCTGAGAAGAGATGATGCCAACCCCTCAGAGGACCTCAGATGATGCTTACCCAGAGACAACATACAGAACTACCACATTTTGCCATAAGTTTGATTGCATAATTGCTGTTAATAGTGTTAATCGTCTGTTTGTTTACGTCTTTTATTGATTTTTCTGAACATTTCTGCCATATGCACATGAACTGACAGTCACCACTGATAAGCTACTACTAAATATTGTAGAAACTTAATTTTCTGTAAAGTTGCTTTGTAATGATTTGTATCGTAAAAAGCGCTATACAAATAAACTTGAATTGAATTGAATTGAATATTTGAAAATTCATTGAGAAATAAAATCAAATTGTTTTCTGCAATCTCCACCAGACTCTTGTTCTACATGACACCCAGTAACACTGTGGTCATTTTCATAACATTTTACTGTATCACTATTTAATAATTATCACTATTTAATAATTGCATGCCAAAAATATTGACATTCTCTGTACCTTGGCATTAATAAAATAAAAAAGAACTAATCAGTTCTCTTTCCGGCTCAGACTGCATTGACTGAAACAGGTGAACTAGACTAACTCCAGTACAGAACCAATAGAATTTTGCGCATGCGCGACTGAACGATTCACTCCCCGAGATGACTCGTTCTTCCCGAGTCACATTAAAGATTCAATCAAGAACGACTCATCACTAACTGGCCTCAGACGAAAACAAAATTGAAAATCGGAAAATGAAGCGTTATCCATTTTTTCAAACAGATTAAAAAAAACAAACAAAAAAAACAAGTCGTTTCAATTAGAAAAACGAAAGAATGAATGATACACAGATTTTTCTACCTCATGTTTTGCTATTTTTGTCAACCCTGTTACCGACACAAGCATTACTAGATACTCTAGTTTAATTAGAACTATGTGATAGTTTTCACATATATGAGCAGCATTTTAGTCCCTCTTTTCACTGGGATTGTTTCAAATTTTGGTTCATCGGGGTCATCGGATGTGACATGCACTTTTACAAATTGTTTGAACATAAATGTGTGTTGGCAGTGTGTGTACACAACCACCCTATAATGATAAAGATCCACCCAGTGTTTTTTTATTAATCTCGTTAAACCATTACCCCTTTCTTAAATCAAGCCGTTCTCAGATGACATCACACAGACAGGCCCCTCCCATGATAGTTGATTGACACTAGCGTTTTGCCTTAGCTCCGCCCTGAGTGACTGTCATCAGTCTGCTATTGTTTCACCGCCGGAGCAGATGTAGACAAGAATGGCTCCTAAGTGATTGAGATGTTCTGTTGTTGGATGTAATAATCAACACAGCAGCAGAGGAAAAAAAGAGTACGAAAATATTCTACTCAAGTAAAAGTACCATTACATTAATGAAATTTTACTTCAGTACATGTAAAAGTACCAGTCTAAAAATCTACTCAAGTAAAAAGTAAAAAGTAGCTCATTTAAAATTTACTCAGAGTAAAAATTATTTAGTTACATTTTAACAGTGGGAGGGAGGCAAAAATGGGACCAAGGGTGCCACAGCCCTGCACAGTTTAGATATAACCCTAATTTAACACATCTGATCCAGCTAATCTAATCATTTAGGCTTATTTGAAAACTACATGGTATGTGTGTTGGAGCAGGGTTAGAGCTAAACTCTGCAGGGCTGCGGTCCTCCAGGAACTGAGTTTGACACCCAGGCCTATAAATCTCAAACTAGTTGTTTTTAATTAAAGGAATCAGTTATTTAGAATAATAAGACATTTGGGCTGTTGCCAGGCAAATTAAATCAGTATCAACAAAATAAAAATTTTCAATGCAGAGGAAACACCGAAGCTTCATCTGAAGTGGCATTTAGATTACACACTGTTTAATGATGGACATGAATGCATTAAACCTGTAGTTACAAATGCAGAAATAATGTTTTGATATACAAGACAAAATGTTGAATACTCGTTTGAAACTATATAAAACATAAATAAATAAAAAGATACTTGGTAAAAAAAATCTATATGTAATCATGCTGATTTTTGGAGAAAATGTCTATATTTTTATATAATTTTGTGATCATTCTAAATGCATTTTAACAGACTGAATCACGCAGTGAAAGAACGCACTCTAAATGCACGCTCGCACTACTCTAAAGCCTGGCTCACACTACAGGATTTTTAAAACCCTAACCGATTATGAAATCTGGCTGCAGCACACACATTAGGATAATCTTTGCAGATTATCTTCCCTCAAATCTTAAACATGCACACACTACAAGATTTGAACATCGCGGCGCAATACACACTACAAGATATCATTAAGATTATTATACCAGAGGGAACGCCTCACGTGATCTCACACAGCAGTTCGTCACTGATATTTGTTTACATATGTTAGCTAGCATGCTAGCAGCTTTCTGCACTCACCCAGTGGATTCAAAACTGAGGTGATTTTACTCCAGCGCTTCTCTTTCTCCTTATGGTTATGATGCGTTTTCGACACATTATACAGACTGTCGTGTTAACTACAAAATGTCAAGAAACAGTTTCCTCTGTCTCCACTATCCGACGGAGCCATACATCAGCTGTTTTGCGCATTGGCTGTGAAAGTACTGACGTAATCATATAGCCATCATCATCCTGATTAAAATACTAAATATCAAACATGTTTGTGCCCTGATTTGTGTGTGAGCAGATCGGGAGGTGCAAGATTCGATCGGTGAACGCCTGGATTACCAGATAATCCACGCCGAACATCGGGACAGATCGAGGTGCTCGACAAGATGTTTGCTCTGATTCTCCGGAGGGGGAAATCGGGGCTAAATCGGGATAAATCCTTTAGTGTGACCCTGGCTTTACCTACTAGACTTCACGGCACTCTGACGGAGTGTTTTGTTTGGTTTTTAGCAAAATACTGATAATGTCAAATCACACATTGTTAAAAGAACAATTACGATGTTATCGCAGACAATATATATCACACACCCTGAACCACTGTATTTTTGACTAATTTGTGTAAACCTTTTGCTAAATGGTCAAAGCTTCCAATGCAATGCTGCAAGTATTTAGCTTACCTCTACATGCTTGCGAAGGGCTGATGTCGAGATTTTATAAGCTGCTAGTTTAGTCTCCCAAGGCAAACACAGCTTACACTGCATAGAGCTTAAATATGGCCAGGGGTTCACTTCATTTCCATCGAGATCAACTTCAGCAGATTACAACAGGGTTTCATTTTCAGCTGGGTCTGCAAAATAATGCCTGTCTTGTCCATCTGCATCTTTCTTGTGATTTCAGTGCCAGTTTGCTCTCCTGCCCATTATTTAGCCTACTGCAGTAGCCTAGTTTCCAGGGAACAATTTTTTTTTTCACTCAGTAATTAATGTGTTTTAAAATGTAGCAAAGTACAATACTTAAAAAAAAAAAATGTACTTAAGTAAAAGTAATAAGTAGAAGTACACAATAAAGCTACTCAATTACAGTAACACGAGTAAATGTAATGTGTTACTTTCCACCTCTGCACAGCAGTCATCATTTACTCCCGACATCTAAGGTTTTTTTTTATGAATCTTTGCAAATTGCCTTTGTAGGGTATCAGACCCGAATCAGACAAGTTAAAGATTCGATCAGGAGCATGGTTGAAACACGAGGAGCCGAATTCCACACAAAGGCTCGAGACAACAGGATGTAGTAAATCATATCCTAGCGCCACAAGTCGGAAGCAAGGCCACTAACTAGCAGCTTGAACAGCTTTCAACATTAGAACAAAAGAACAATTATTGACAATCCTTTTAAGGGGACCTTTTAACCTCTGGTCTCCACAGAACGTCCTTATGTCAAAGAATGGCACAGAAACGTCTCGGTTACGTATGGTAACCCTCGTTCCCTGAAGAAGGGAACGGAGACGCCACGTCGGTGACCGTCGAAAATGGGATATCGCTTCGATAGACCAATCTACTTTGAGTGTAAACTAAACGAGCCAATGCACATTGGCATGCAATTATTGCATCCAGCTGCCGCTGATCACAGCGTGAGTATAATAAGGCAGCAGGTGCAATGCATACCAGGTTTTTGCTGAGGAGCCGAGCCGGAGACCCGGCGGCTCAGCGGTGGTACAGCAACCATGGCGACGGGACGTGGCGTCTCTGTTCCCTCCTTCAGGGAATGAGGGTTACCATACGTAACCGAGACGTTCCCTTTCAGTCGGTCACTCTCGACGCCACTTGGGATCCCTACCAAAGCGCCATGGGTGCTGCCCCTTCCAGTGCCCTGTGCGAGCCGCTTGCGCCCCTATTAGGTGTAGGCCGGGGCTCGGAACAAGTAGCTCCACTCACCATTGTCAAAGCACTACCTCACTGGGTGAGACTGGATAACACTGGGAAAACGTACCCGTTCCACTTGGAACAGGGACGCTGCGGAGGCTCCATCCTTCCCGAAGGAGGTCTCGGGAGCAAATACACATATAGCATCCGTTTAGGTGTATATGGAGAAATTTGAGGTGATTCAAACCCTCCTGGAAAGGCAGAAGTCTGCCGGGGAAACACGGGCTCTAAGGCTATACCGTGGACTATACGCATACGAGTACCGCTTAGGTCTCAATATGGAACCCAGCCTTCCATGGTTCTCACGGATTCATCATGAAGGCCTGGCGCTGGACGTTCCGCCGCGTCCAGCTGCCTAGGGTGATGGAGGATCTCAACAGGGTCTACAGTACGGACACTCTGGAGCGGTTTTAGCAAACCGACACTAACCGGGGCCTCTCGGTGCCACTACCCGTTTGAGGTGAGAACACAGGAGGATACCGGCTCTACACGAAGGCTATAGAACCTAGCGAACATGTTAGGGGTCGCCCAGCCCGCAGCTCTACAAATATCTGTCAGCGAGGCGCCACGAGCCAGCGCCCAGGAGGATGCAACACTTCTTGTTGAGTGAGCTCGCAACCTGAACGGGCACGGCACACCCTGTGCCTGATAAGCCAGGGCTATGGCATCCACAATCTAGTGGGCCATCCTCTGCTTAGAGATGGCATTCCCCTTCTGCCGGCCTCCGTAACAGACAAAGAGGTGGTCTGAGGTCCTGAAGCTTTGTGTCCGGTCTACGTAGCATCTCAATGCTCGGACGGGACAGAGCAAAGCTAGGGCTGGGTCTGCCTCCTCCAGGGGCAGCGCTTGCAGGTTCACCACTTGGTCTTTGAAGGGTGTAGTGGGAACCTTGGGCACGTAGCCGGGCCGGGGCCTCGGGATTACCTGGGAGTCAGCCGGCCCAAACTCTAGGCACGAATCGTCGACCGAAAATGCATGCAGGTCCCCTACCCTCTTGATGGAGGCCAGTGCAAGCAGGAGCAGAGTTTTCAATGAAAGAAACTTTGGCTCGACTGAATGCAAAGGCTCGAATGGGCCCTGCTGTAGTGATTTCAGCACCAGAGTCAGGTCCCAAGAGGGTATGGAGGGGGGCCGGGAAGGATTTAACCTCCTGGCCCCTCTAAGGAACCTGATGACGAGGTCATGCTTACCTAAAGACTTCCCATTCACGGGGTCATGGTACGCAGCAATAGCGGCAACCTGGAATTTGAGGGTGGAGGGAGACAGCCTTCGCTCCAGCCCTTGCTGCAGAAAGGAAAGCACAACCGCAATCGGGCATCTTCGGGGGTCTTCTCGGCGAGAAGAACACCACTCGACGAACAGGTTCCACTTCAAGGCGTAAGCGTGTCTCGTAGACGGTGCTCTTGTCGAAGTGATGGTGTTCACTACCTCCTGGGGCAGGTCACCTAGAACCTCCGCGTCCCGTCCAGGGACCAGACATGGAGTTTCCAAAGGTCTGGACGCGGGTGCCAAATGGTGCCCCGTCTCTGAGTCAGTAGATCCTTCCTCAGAGGAATCGGCCAAGGAGGGGCTGTCGCGAGGAGCACTAGTTCGGGGAACCAGGTCCGCGTGGGCCAATATGGCGCCACTAGCAAGACTTGCTCCTCGTCCTCCCGGACTTTGCACAGTGTCTGTGCAAGAAGGCTCACTGGGGGAAACGCATACTTGCGTAGGCCCCGCGGCCAGCTGTGTGCCAGTGCATCCCTGCCGAGAGTTCCCTCGGTCAGGGAGTAGAACAACTGGCAGTGAGCGGTCTCTGGAGAAGCTCCGAACCGTCTCCAAATCAGCTGGACCGTCAGGGGATGGAGTCGCCATTCTCCTGGGAGCATTGCTCGAGACAGCTCGTCGGCTGTACGGTTGAGCAGGCCTAGAATGTGAACGGCATGAAGAGACCTCAGAACCTTCTGACTCCAAAGGAGGAGGTGGCAGGCGAGTTGTGACATGCGACGGGAGCGCAGACCACCTTGTCGGTTGATGTACGCAACGGTCGCTGTGTTGTCTGTTCGGACCAGCACATGCTTGCCTCGTAAGTGACCTTTGAGACGGTTCAAGGCAAGGTGCACTGCTAACTACTCTAGGCAATTGATGTGCCACTGCAGCTGCGGGCCCGTCCAAACCCCTGAGTCTGCATGCCCGTTGTACGTGGCCCCCCAGCCGGTGGTGGAGGCATCCGTGTAAACCACAGCATGCCTGGAGATCTGCTCTAGGGGCACCCCTGCCCTGAGAAACGCAAGATCTGACCACGGGGTGAGGGTTTGGCGACAGGCCGGTGTAACTTGGACCCGGTGAGTGCCGCGCTTCCACGCCCACCTCGGGACTCGGCCATAAAGCCAGTGCTGGAGTGGTCTCATATGTAACAGGCCGAGTGGTGTAAGTGCCGCTGCGGCCGCCATGTGCCCCAGGAGCCTCTGAAAGAGTTTCAGTGGGACCGCTATCCTGCTCTTGAATGTATTCAAGCAGGCTAGCACCGACCGCGCACATTCCTCTGTGAGGCGTGCTGTCTGTTCGACCGAATCCAACTCCATACCGAGAAAAGAGATCCTCTGTGTTGGCAAGAGTTTGCTCTTTTCCCAGTTGACCCAAAGGCCCAACAGGCTGAGGTGCCGGAGCACCAGGTCCCTGTGTTCGCACAACTGATCCCGAGATTGTGCTAGTATCAGCCAATCGTCTAGATAGTTGAGAATACGAACACCCTGCTCTCTGAGGGGAACAAGAGCCGCCTCCGTGACTTTCGTGAAGACACGGGGAGACAGGGACAGCCCGAAGGGTAGGACCTTGTACTGATATGCCCGTCCTTCGAACGCAAACCACAGAAAAGGTCTGTGGCGCGGAAGGATCAACACATGAAAGTACGAGTCCTTTAGGTCGATCGCTGCAAACCAATCTCAGGGACGGACGCACCCGAAGATGCGTTTCTGCGTCAACATCTTGAATGGTAGCTGATGAAGGGCCCGGTTCAAAACTCGCAGATCCAAGATCGGTCTTAACCCACCGCCTTTCTTGGGTACAATGAAGTAGGGGCTGTAAAACCCCGTCCTCATATCGGCTGGAGGGACCGGCTCTATCGCGTCTTTCGCCAGTAAGACTGTGATCTCTTCCCGCAGAACAGGGGCATCGGACGCTTTCACTGTAGTGAAGCGGATACCGCTGAACTTGGGGGGAAGCCGGGCGAACTGAATCACATAGCCGAGGCTGATGGTCCGCAGGAGCCAGCGAGACGGGCTGGGTAGCGCTGACCAGGCGCTTAGAAACCGTACAAGCGGGACCAGCGGAACCACAGCCGTACCTGCAGTGGGGCAGCGAGGTGGAACACAGGGACCTATCTCGGGCGGCTTGTGAGCAGGCCTGAGTGTGGTGCGAGTGTGGGGTGCAGGGCTCACCTGGTTCCACGGGTTGGCAGAGGGTGCGTGAGTAGGGCCTTTGTTGACGCTCTCGAACCGCCCGCTGCTGCCATCTGGCGAAGGAGGAGGATGAGTGAGGTCCGGTGTTTTGGCCGTCCGCAACTCTCCGTGCCCTCCTGGGACCCAGAGACAGAGAAAACTGCTCTCTCGTCGAGATTTCCAGATTCTCCCCTGGCCCTCCTCCAGGGGAGGGAGAGGTGCTTTCACCATCCCCCAGAAAGCGGCTACCTCTCTCTGGGCCACCCGTCCCGGGGCCTCTTGCTCTTCCGCTCACCGCCAGGTTTGACGGGGGCCAGGAAGGGTGGGGCGGCCTGCCTATGCCCAGCTCTACGGCGCCACTTGCTGGAGGCTGCTGCAGATGCGGCGCGGGAGCGGGTGGACGCAGGGGGCCGCCCTCAGCGACGAGCAGGCTGGGGCGTTGCAACCGGCGGACGGGTGGAGGCAGCAGCTGCCCGCCGGGCAGAAGGTTGGACCGCCTCAGTCTGCTCCCATGCAGCCAAGAACTGCTGGGCCAGGTTCTCGACCACGTCACCAAAGAGGCCGGTCTGGGACACAGGCATTAAGGAACTGATCTTTGTCGGCGTCCCTCATTTCAACCAGACTCAGCCAGAGATGGCGCTCCTGGACCACAAGCGTGGACATCGCACGACCCAGAGAATGCACGGTGACCTTCGTCGCTCGGCGCGCGAGGCCAGTGGCGGTTCTGAGTTTTCAGAACTTCTGGATCGTAACCACCCTCGTGCAGGTCCTTCAGTGCCTTGGCCTGGTGCACCTGCAGTAACACCACAGCGTGTAAGGCAGAAGCAGCTTCCCCGCAAGCCATATAGGCACCGCCGGTTAGACCAGACGAATGCCTATAGGCCCGGGAAGGAAGCACCGGGTCTCCCCGCCAGCAGGAGGCAGACTTAGGACACACTTGCATCGCTACCGCCCGCTCCACTGGGGGAATCACCGAATACCCCTTCGCTGCACTGCCATCGAGGGTGGTGAGGGAGGAGGAGCCCACCAGCCAGTTTCTGGCAGTAAAAGGTCCCATCCACGACCTGGTGAGCTCGTCATGCACTTCCGGGAAGAAAGGCACCAGGGTGGGGCGCTGAAAACCAGCGCGCGCCACCTTGAGGAACCAATCATCCTGCCTCGAGGGCTCAGGACGCGGTGGAGATTTCCACTCGAGCCCTACCCTCTCGGCGGCCCGGGAAAACATAGCTGTCATCTCCGGATCCAATTCAGGCTCCGCCACCGTCCCAGAGGGCAGCAGCACAGCTGAATCTTCATCTGACAGCTCTCCCTCCGATGCTGAGATCGACATCTGGTCAGGGGGAGGCCCACTGGATACCACTGGTACGCTCTTTGAAGAGGGCCCAGCGCGTTCCGTGGGTTACTCCTCTGGATCGGAGATGCAAGAGGAGTGATGGTCCCCAGAGGGTTGGTTCCCTGCGGGGTTTGCCACCACTATAATCCTCAAACCGCCCGTGCTACTGCTGGAAATGGTTTTCGTCTGTCTGCCGCCAGAACGAGCCCCAAATCGCGGCAGCGACAACGGGACTCCGCCCCTTTTTTTGAAGGAAGCAGAGCCTGGTTCGCAGCTCCGAGATGGTCATCTTCCCGCAGAGAGAAGATGACTCATCCACGAAAGCTACCTCAGCGTGTTTGCCCAGACACGTGAGGCAGCAATCGTGACCATCACCCATTGCCAGGTAACGACCGCACCCAGAAACGCACAGGTGAAACGGCATCCTTATAAGGACGATCCGTCGTCTTTACAAAGACGCAACCATGAAGCTCTTTTAGAGAAATTTGCTCTTTAGGAAATGCTCTTTTAGTGCTGAGGCGCACAGGGAATTGGCCGCTTGCAACACGACAGGGGGTAGTGCAGCCTGAAGTGTGCAATCCACTCGACGCTGGAACGACCACCGCTGAAGCGCCGTCTCGCCAACACACGAAGCTTCCGAGAGCGTGCTGAACTCGTAGTTCACAGCAGACACAGTTGAGCAGAACGATACTAACGTTCGGCTCCGAAGCGAAAAGCTGGTATGCATTGCACCTGCTGCCTTATCATACTCACGCTGTGATCAGCGGCAGCTGGATGCAATAATTGCATGCCAATGTGCATTGGCTTGTTTAGTTTACACTCGAAGTAGATTGGTCTATCGAAGCGATATCCCATTTTCGTCGGTCACCGACTGAAAGGGAAATGTCTTTTACAGATGTAGATGCACCAAAATGAACTCCGAAAGACTTAGAAACGAATATTAGTCCATTGCTTAACTCCATATCATATATGTAACCCACACATTTGACGATCATGTTTCTAATCACTTATTGTGTATGTCTTTTTAAAAACTATTGAATAGGTTAAGGATTCATGTTCATGTTAAGTATGTGTGTGTTTGAATCTTCTTGCTTGAAATGTTTCTGACAATCAGTTATTTGTCAAATGTATCATATTCTTGTTATAGGAATCATGTCCAAAATTATACCCTGCAAGAGCGGGAAAATTCAGACCAAGTGATTGATAAGATAACATATGATTTATGAACGGGCATGAGAAACATCGCAACACCCCGAGCAAAGACAATATCTAATTGGTCAAGACAACATTTCAGGTGTGGCCGAAAGGCCAGTTTAAATACTCAGGACACCATCAAATTTAGCTTTTTAGCTTTTGCTTTTAGTTATGCCTGCTCTTAGCTTTGGCTCTTAGCTTTTGCTTTTAGTCATCACTTTTAGCCATGCTTTTTGTCATTACATTTCGTGTTCTTTGAGTGCTGTTACAGCATGCTTTGGCCTGCCCGCCTGCTGCTACTTAGCCACGATGAGAAGAAACACCACCTAGACTCGTGAAACTTTACTTCTATTCTTTTACTTAAGTTTATTTTCTTTTCCGTTGAGAGTTTCGTGTTCTGAGTTAAGTTTTGCTAAACACAGTGTCTCCGAGTCCGAGCTCGAGTGCCCGTCTAAAACTTCAACCAGCCCACAAGTCTGCATCTTCCACCAACGTCGACTGGCTTCCCAAGATGTCACTTCAACAACTACTGAACTTCCAGCCAATCAGCAACCTCGGGAAACCCCCGTTACACAGGCAATGCAAGTAATTACCTCCAGACTCTGATCTGTACTGATGTATCTGATATAATTTTAACCTCATTGAGGAACTCAATGCGAGGGTTAATTAAGTGATTGACGGTTGTTCGTGTCTATGCAATTTCATGTATTGCTGTAAACTTGGGATTTCACATTTTCATTCTCTTAAACTCATTCTTTCCTAACTTTCTCTCTTCCTGCCACTTGTGTGAATATGTGAGTGTGTGTACTTGTGTGTTAGATTAGTTTACATGTCTTAGATTTATCTAATAAAGCCTTATTCTTATTGAAAAGAGAAGTATCTTGTGTTTTGTGCTTACAAGTTAATGTCTTAAACTGCCGATCTTGTTACTGTGCTAATTAATAGTGTTTTCACTATACTTTGGATATTAATATCCATTGGAGAGTTGATGTTATATAGCTTGTTCAATGAATCGCTGGCCGTTTCAGTGATTAGCTGTAAAACAGTGATTCTGTCCAAATTCCCTTTAAAATCTTAAATGATTCCCTTTGCGCTAAATTGACCTGTTTCCCTTACACTTTCCTAATTATGTGCTAGTTAGCACATTTCACGATGAATGCGGCTAAAGTTTACCATCTCTCAGAGAGCATCTGGGAAGAGAGGGGCGGGGTCATCAGAGCTCATTAGAATTTAAAGCGACATGCAAGGAAACGGCTTGCTATGAACAGAGCTGTTTTTGACAGGGTAAAAATTGTGTTGTTTTACACTACCATTGAGAAATTTTAACCAAACCATGTTACAGACTTTTCATTAAGACCCTAACAAATCATATCAACTTGTAGAAAATGGGCATCTGATGACCCCTTTAACATTTTTATATTTGTCATTCAGATGACAAGAACATCCTAATTTTGGAGGGTGACCACATGTCATTTAAGAAAAATATATTTTTACAAGAGAGATTGTGACAAGTGAGGCGGGGCCAAGAGCCGTGGGAACAGAGGGAGGCCGGTGGAGTGATTGGGAAATGAGTGACACCTGCTCCACTCACCGGTCTCGAGTCCCACGGAGGAGATTGGGAGGATACAAAAGAGGAGTGATGACAGTGAAGGACGAGAGAGGACCAGGCCTGGGCTTTATTTTGTGTTTGTTTTTTTGTTGGTGCGCGGCAGTCGTCCGTGAGGGGCTGTCGCTCTGTTTTGTCTTTATTTGGTCATTAAAGTTTTATTTGAGTGCTCGCCAGTTCCCGCCTCCTTCTTCCCGTGATTGTGAAGTTTTATATTGTTACAGAGATAAAAAAAGGGCTTTGTCCAAAATAAAATATAGTTAAAGTTACAATGGAAAAACATGGAAGGCTGTATCAAATATAATTGTTACAATTTTTAATGAAATTAATGACAGTAACAGGATTGACGTCATATTCACAGGCCTGACAGGAATGATAGGACACATTCTTCAGCACACTGCACATATTTGTTTACATAATACTGTACAGTTACAATTTTAAACTGCATTATATTGTTTTGCCCTTACTTAGCATAGTTGTATGACAATAGTAAACAGTAAATTTTTCAGTTTAAGTCAGATCATTGTAGATTTAGCACATTAGAGATCTAATGTTTTAAGGGTATTGGAATTAGAAATGCATCCATCTTTTTGTCTGTGTCTCCTCACAGAACTTCAAATACTGATCTGGTTCAATTATTAGTCAAGGAAGATGATCAGATCTTGGTCTTTCTGTGATCATCTGAAACCAAGTTCTTGACTTTCTTGAACATTGCAAGACCGGGGTGAACGTCTGCACTCACCTCGCTGCTGCTGTTTGTAATTGAATTTACATGGATGCATTATTGACAATGAGTTATGGAAAAAAAATGAGGTTTGTTGAGACTGATCATCCGATCCTGGTCATTTACAACAACAGTAATAGTAACAATACCAATAATACTAACTAAAATTAGTGATGTGAAATTCAGCTCTTTTCAAAGATTTGGCTCTTTTGGCTCGGCTCCCTTAGAAGAGCCGGCTCTTATGGCTCCCAAATGGCTCTTCATTTAGTATCACTCAGAGCCTTCTATTTGAGCCCAATTTAGCAATCGTGAATGGTTTGTATGTTGGTAAGCATTTTTTTTATTATTCTGTGTTTTCTTAAAAGCCTAATTTTTATGCATTTTTCATAAAAAAAAACAACAACTATTATTTAACATTTTAATAAAACTTTAATTGAACAACTGAACACGGAACCACAGCAAACAAATCAAATAAATAAAGGCAAAATCTGTAACATTAAGACCCTTTAGTCTTTAGTGCCGGTTGGCATTCAGAAATATCAGATGTCTCAGCTTGGATGTGCTGATGCGATTTCTCCTCTCTGTGATTATTTGTGCTGTTTTTGAGAAGACTCTGTTTGAGGGGACCGATGTTACTACAATGTATTGTCTTCCTCCCTTAACCAACACGCTTGTGCTTATCGGGCTCCCATCTCTCTCTGTCGCTGTACCTGGCCTTTACCACTACACTCGCTATCTTGTGTCCCCCTTCCTTCTTTCACATAATGGTATGATCCAAGTCTGTCCTCCCATGTGATTTGCCGCATGTGTTTTTTTTTTCTTTTTGTAACGAAATATGCATAAAAATAAGGCTTTTATGATAACACTGAATAAAAAATTGCTTATCAACACACAAACCATTCACGATTGCTAAATTTGGCTAAAATAGAAGGCTCCGGCTGAAAATTTGTCTCTCCCCCGACGAGAGTCAGCTCTTCATGTTCACTACAAAGAACCGGCTCTTAGAGCCAGCGCGTTCACGAACAACTCATCAGTAACTGAAATGTAAGTCATGCTCATATGCCACTTAATGATATAGACGTTAGCTCAACATTACACCCAGGGTGACCTTTAAACGTGTTTGCATTTTACACAGACAGTCTTTAAAAACAGGTTGACACCTAATCTATGTCATCCCCGTTACCCAAATGTCAAAACCTGTTACCCTGAAAAGTAACAGGGATGACAGTAACAGGTTTGAACATTTCAAACTAATTTCCTTGTTTCCAGCTAATAGTCAAGTTCACAAAAGCACATGTTATACAGTTTGAAAGGATTTTACTTGTAGATATTGATTATATTAAATGTAATAATTGTTAAAATGTACATTTTAATAATGGTAACAGCAGAAGTGAGAAAAAAAATGTTGTGTTTGAAATATGGATATTTTTCTGACAAAAACGCATGTATTTGCCACAGGAGGCCTTCATTCACCCCCTGCAGCCGTGTGAGGAACGTTTTATTAAGGATACATGCACTTTATTTAACGTGTTTTGGACTGTTGAACAGAAACACCTGTCCACTGCAATGATAGAGCTGACAAGTGCCAGGACAGTTTTTAATATAACTATGATTAGATTCATCTGAAAGAAGTAAGTCATATACACTAAATGGCTCGAGGGTGAATAAAACACAGGAACTAACCCTTTAATGACATCATCTATATCAAAAAGGTTAACCCTGAAATTTGCCTAGCTTAAGATTTCTCCCAGTTCTTTAGTAAAAATGGGTCTCCCGCTTTGTGAATAGGTTTTAAGAATTACTCTAATTAAAGAACTTTTTCAGCTACTTATGAAAACTGATTTTGATTTTGTGTGTGTGTGTGTGTGTGTGTGTGTGTGTGTGTGAATAGAGCCCCAGGCTTATTCAGTGTGAGTTAACAAGATAATGAGATGATAGATGAAAGTAATCAAGCAAGATGAGTCCAGGCAATGGGTGATGGGAAATGCAGTCCATGATAAGAAAACAAAGACAGAAAGAGTGCCCTCTTGTGGCTATCATACACACTACAGCTGGCAGGAGTGACACTAATCAAGTCCTTCAGGCTTATTTGAGAACTACAGGTAACAGAGTTTTGTGCCCCTGGCTTAAACTGCCTCTTTCTTACAGTCGACTGCAAGCTCACATTCATATCTGCCTCTGGTGTTGAGTCTCAGAATACACTCAACAAACACTGACAAGTGATGGACAAAACCAAGTCCTGCCTTCCTTTTTTATTTTTTATAATCATCAAGAATACAGAAGATATGATCTGTTGCTACTTCTGTTTCCTTGTGACTTTAAAATGTGGATGTGAGTCCTGAGAGTTTAAAGAGACTTTAGTTAAAAAATGCAGTTTTCATTCTCATGAACAACTGGACTCTATGTAAAGCCTATGTTATAGTTTCCTCAATGGCAATCCGGACACGTACACAGACAGCACGGACGCGGACTACTTGCATTTATACTACCGAAAGAATATGCTGATGGTCGCTCCGCAACAAACATGTGAACAAACAACTGGTGGAAAGTATAACACATGCTTAAGTGTAACTAGCTTCCTAAAAGGTGGCCGTGATTTCACCAAGTACAACATGATCCTGTATCAACATCCTTGTTGATCCTGGAACAACATTTCAATTAATCAATCAGAATTGAGGGATAACTGTTCAGGAAATATCTGTTTTAGGCTTACAATCAGGGTTAGGTGCTTCTACACTCTTGTTAATCAGCTATCAATTCCCTCTGATTTTAGGAATAAATTATGGGTAGGGTTAGGTTTCGGGGGAGGGATTGGGTCTTACTTGGTGAAATCATGGTGACCCTTCCTAAAACAGTATCAAAATCACTGATAAGTATTTACCTCCTTTTAACATCTTCTGCATTTGAACAGAACAGTGACTAGAACGTGTGATAACAGCATTAACAGCAATCATAGACTACAGTGCTTCCACGGATGGACAACTCTAGAATAGCCTGCACTTAAACAACTAACTCAAAGAAAGAAAGAAAGAAAGAAAGAAAGAAAGAAAGAAAGAAAGAAAGAAAGAAAAAGAAAAATGCCTGGTTTATTTATTTATTTTTCTCAGATGAATGTTTTCAAGATATTTATTTATACTGGGCAATTTATAACGTATAGCTACATGATGATTCTATTTTTTTTTCTGAAAGAAAATCCACAGGGTTTCAGTAAAAATTGCAACTTTCACATGTATCTGACTGATAGATATACTGTGTGCTGTTATTTCAGTGTTGCTATTAATGTAATTATTTCAGCAAATAATTTTCTACATACATTCAGTTCAATTAAATCAGTCAAAACTATATTGCTAAACTTATGCACCCTGGAGTAACAAATATTGTTTAAATGATCATTAAACAGATGTGAACATGAACACTCACCTGATACAGTCAGTGTAACAGCAGCACTGATGTCTGATCTTTGTGAGTCTGATCTCTCTCCTCTACAGCTGTATACACCACTGTGATACACATAAGCTGTGAAACTGATCTCTGCTGCCGTTGTTGTGTTTGGATAGAAAGGGTTTCCATATTTAAACCAGCTGTATGTCCACTGAATGTCTCCTGCTCCCTGTATGTCACATGTGAGAGTGACTGTCTCTCCTCTGAACACACGCTCATCTGGACTCACCTTCACTACAGCTTTTGGTCTCTCTGTATTAATACACATATGAGTAAATATTGATCATCTACAGTATCATTGTATCAATTACTGTTATGAACTCAAAACCTCCTTGTGAGAAAAACACTGCATTGTAGGCAAATAAACATAAAAAAAAAAAATAAAAAAACAATTCAAGTTTGTTAAATTTATTGCACGGTACCTTGAGTGAGTCCAGCGTGGATGAAGGACATCAGCACTAAAAACAGAAGAAACACAGATAAGAAGCATTTCCATTCATTCAACACAATGCAGATCACTGAAACATGTCTAGAGTTTGAACTGAAAGTGTTTTTCTGTGTTTTGAAGCTCATCATGAGAACTGATGGTGGAGATTCTCCATCATTTAACATCAACACACACAATGACGTCACAGGACTCATGAACGATACGAGAGTCGATTCACTGATGGATTCACTGCTGCCCAGAGAAGCACTTTCAACCACAACATACAACACATGACCATATTCTCATCAACCTGACGTCAGTTTCTGTAGTGCTGTCTGTTTAGCTTTTCATTGCTCGTTGTGTTATATTTGTTTTGCCGTCTTTGTATTTTTTTTTTTTTCTGTCTGTATAACCATACGTGTCTCAAATTAATTTTGTATTGTTTCCTCTGTTTGCTTCACCTGTTTATTTGCTCATTTTTTGTATAACATGAAAGATGATATTGAAATATATAAAATGTAGAATCGTGCAATTTTCATGCCAGTACCTATAGACCGATCCGGACGATAATTATTTCTCACGTTGACGTCTATAAAAATAAATTTACACAACACAATTACTGTCCAAATTGGGCTCATGACACAATCATATAATAGTACACAAAAATTCACTTTTGTATGAAGACACTTGTGAACACGTTACATGCAGAAATATAGTAAACCTTTCTCATCACTGATTATTCACTGAAACAAAACAAGCCACAAAACTCCTAAACAAATGAGGCCAAAGTGTTTGAGATGCACTCAGCCTCACTTCCTGTTTGACGCTGGTATCATCAACTTAATTGTGACTTCACATTTAGACACGGTGTTTTCACAAGAAGTATATTTGAAATGAACCAAACTCAGTTCAGTTGAAGTGAAGCAGAAAAGAAAACTGCTGCAGGTGACCTCAGTGCTTTCAGAGTTCACAATGTACACAGACTGATACAACATATTCATATTTGCAGTATATCAAAACAAGTGGCCTTTATTTTAACGGAATACAGCACAAGCATCAATAAAAAAAAAAACATTTCACAAAATAAAACATGATAATAAATGTGATGTGTAATAATTATATTTTTCAAACTGGAGTCCAGAGTCTTTCTGATAGTCAAGCATTAGTGGAACATGTTTATGATAATTTCTAAAGGTCTATAAACCTGAGCAGAACTGACTTCAAGCATCCACTAATATGATGTTGAAACAACCTGGTTAAAAATTTTTTTAAAAAGTGTCTTAGAAAACAGAAGTTAGTTTAAAAAAAGCTTGAGCATCATTTGTTGGCACTTGTTTGGACATGTTGTGTCTAATGCAATGGAATTCATACATTTTTAATGATATTTCACCCAAAAATTAAAATCATGTCATAAATTACTCATCCTCATGTTGTTC
Source organism: allo-octoploid hybrid of Carassius auratus x Cyprinus carpio (assembly GCA_024542945.1). NCBI lineage: Eukaryota > Metazoa > Chordata > Actinopteri > Cypriniformes > allo-octoploid hybrid of Carassius auratus x Cyprinus carpio. The sequence continues at coordinate 38,675,358 of CM045014.1, read as the reverse complement.
TAAACCAGTAAGACCTTCATTCATCTTTAGAACAAAAATTTAGATATTTTTGTTAAAATCCAAGAGCCGAGACCCTTCATAGACAGCAAGGTAACTACCACGTTCAAGGCCCAGAAATGTAGTAAGAAGATTGTTAAAGAGCAGGTCATATGGTATTTTAAAGTGTCCCAATATTGTATTGGAGTCCCCTACATCAGGTTTAAATGCATCTAAGGTCAGAAAACATTGTAATTTTCTCAGAATATACATTTAATATTAGAGTCATTTGCCAATGATTAGGAAATGATTCGTTTCAACAAGTTCGGAGCAAGCCCCTCCCTTCCTCAAGCCTACTCTGCTCTGATTGGTCAGCTGGCCAAACCTGTTGTGATTGGCACAGAGATGAGTCCTTGAGCCAGTTAGCCAGTGCTACCATTGACAAAGCACCTTTACATAAAACAATAATATAGTCAATCCGTTCTTATAATGACATAAAATACAAAAACACTTATGCAAGCGAATCGTGCCCACAGCTAAAGTTTAGCTGCTAAACTGTGAACACTAGGTGGATACGTTAGCCGAGTGCTAACGTGACTAACTGATTAAACAATACAGTTTGTAAACCAAAATATGTCTACTGTAATGTTTGAAGAACGACAGACAAAAGACGCTTGGTCTTAACTTTTAATCAGAACGCAGAACAGTTGCATCACAGGAGCACCAGCCGAAATCACTCATCTCTCCCGCATTAACCCTGTAACTGCCAGCGCAGCACAATAAACAGCAGTTTCACAATTATTATAAAGTCTGTGTGCTACACTACATTCTTTATTATTAAACAAAGTAATTAGAACAACGTCAGTCTACAATAATCTACACATTCTTAGGTTCACTGCGAATTTTTAGAACTACTTCAGTAAGAGAGTAATATCGTATATTTTGAGCACTCAATTGAAAATGTACACCTAACGTATCAATCGTACTACTTACAGGTCGTGGTTCAGAGAGCTTGTTAGTCCAAATTAAGAAGATTAGAAGCCAACGAAGATAAAAGCCCAGATTAGAGAAGCAGTTCTTGATAAAATGACAAGCACACAACAAAAGGCTCAAATTGTATTTCTGTGGTATCCTTGAACACCGCGTCTTCTCAACATGATGTTAACGCACTAATAGCAAAAGTGTTTGTGGGCAGATCAGACTCTGTTCATATTTCGCGGGCAGGCGGGGATTATGCAAATGTGTACCCAGTGACGTACACCGGTAACAGGCAAAAGAGTCGAAAATATAACAACTCGTTACGGCGATTCAGAACCGACTCTCTCTTTTGAGAAACAATATCTTTATTTATCATGCACTTTTTTGATTAACAACTTTGCAGATTGTTTTCATTTAAGGATAGCTACGTTATAAACTACAAAAGAGAGATTTTTCAAAAACCCATATGACCTGCTCTTTAAAATAGTCCATGTGACATCAGTGGTTCAACCACAGTTTTATGAAGCTACGAGAATACTTTTTGTGTTCAAAGAAAACAAAAATAATGACTTTATTCAACAATTTCTTCTCTTCCGTGTCAGTCATTCAGGAGAGTACAAGGACGCATGCGTGTGATGCTGCTGATGCAGGAGCCGGTGTTCTGATGTAGAACCATCCCTCTCAGTTCATCGTCTCTTTATTCTGGTTCAGATAAATAAGTCTAGGCAAAAAGCACAAGTCATCCTGTCTGTCGACATCTTCAGACATGTTTATGAATACTGTTTATTACTGTTCAGTGTGCATCTTCTTCTGCTGGTAAAGAAGGTGCAGCGCGTGCAGGTTCTTCATCAGAACGCCGGCTCCTGCTTCAGCAGCTTCACATACATGCAGCGTGCTACTCTCATGAATGTGCATTAAAGACTGACACAGAAGAGAAGAAATGGTTAAATAAAGTGATTTTCATTTTCTTTGTACAAAAAAAGTATCCTCTTAGCTTCATAAAATTACGGTTGACTATTTTAAAGATGCCCTTACTACGTTTCTAGGTCTTGAATTCTTCAGTTCCCTTATTGTCTACTGAGGGTCAGAAAGCTCTCGGATTTAATCAAAAAGATCTTAATTTGTGTTCTGAAGATGAATGAAAGTCTTATGGGTTTGGAACGACATGAGGATGAGTAATTAATGACAGCATTTCCAGTTTTGGGTGAACTATTCCTTTAAGTGTGACTTAGCTGTCCAAATACTTTAACATAAACTTTAACATGTCATCACATTGAATCTGAACAATAAAGAATACAATCTGCAGTCGCACTGATAGTCTTGTGAGCAGTGTGTCAACATACAGCGCCGTTATTGTGTTAATCCTGACACAAGGACCTTTTCCGATCCAGCCACCTCACACACACACACACACACACACACATGCATGCACGCACACCCCCACTGCGTGTACTCTCAACACTGACCTGTGTGAGTGTGTATGGTGGTGTGACTGCATGTGTGTGTGTGTGTGTGTGTGTGTGTGTGAGAGAGAGAGAGAGTGTGTGAGAGTGTAGGGGTGTGCGTGCATGCATGTGTGTGTGAGTGTGTGTGTGCGTGGGGGTGTGTGTGTATGCATGTGTGTGTGAGAGAGTGTGTGTGCATGTGTATGCGTGTGTGTGTGTGTGTGTGTGTGTGTGTGTGTGTGTGTGTGTGTGCGTGTGTGTGGGGGAGGGTTTTTTATATATAAACGCAAGGAGAGTATATTAATGTGTGTGTGTGTGTGTACAGTATGTGTGTATATATATATATATATATATACTAGCAAACACACATTACAAGCAAATAAACAATCATGTGATCATTGTTTCACACTACTGATGCTTCACTGACTACAAACCACATCAGGTCAAAGTGTTTGAGAAACACAGCCTCACTTCCTGTTTGACGTTGCCATCAAACATAACTGTGACATAGTAGCCAAAGATGTTTGAAGACTTAAGTGTTTTCACATTAAGTATATTTTAAATGAACCAAACCAGTTCAGTTTAAGTGACTCAGAAAGCGAACCAGCTGCAACTGACATCAGTGCTTTTGCTCTTCACAATGTAAATGGACTCAATCAAACAAAAAATAAAGTAAGTTTGAGTAAGTTTCATTTCTAGGTCCTTTACAGGTCTGAAATCATTTGAGGTGTTACTCAAATAAACTATGTGTGAAAACACCCTTAAACCATTAAACCAATTCAAAACAATTGGCAGAAATGTAGCTCGAGCACTGTTTTCATTCCAAACATTTCACAAAATAATGTTCTGTAACAATAAATATGTTGTTCATTAGGGAAGTTGTGGCCTGGTGGTTAGAGAGTTTGACTCTCAACCCTCAGGTTTTGGGTTCGAGTCTCGGGCCGGCAATACCATGACTGAGGTGCCCTTGAGCAAGGCACCAAACCCCCAACTGCTCCCCGGGTGCCACAGCATAAATGGCTGCACACTGCTCTGGTTGTGTGTGTGTGTGCGCACGCACTTTGGATGGGTTTAATGCAGAGCATGAATTCTGAGTATATGGGTCACCATACTTGGCTGTATGTCACGTCACTTTCACCTTTTTCACTTTCATTATGTTCAATCCAAGATTGTTAAGCATTAGTTCACTGAAAAAAGTTTTCAAGCAATACCTCATCCAATTAATAATGGATCTTTCAATTAAATTTACCATTATTTGTTTTATTTTTCAAGAAATATATATTTTTTTCTCATTCAAAACATTGATAAATATAAATATTTTTCATTAAGAGCTCAACTAAGACATATTTGTTTCGACGAATGTAAAATATCTAGGTTAAGTTAAATTAACTCATATATTTGTGTACAAATATTATTAAGTTTATCTCCTAAAACTTAACTCTACACTTCATATAACAGGATAACACAGTACTGGATTATGTGAAACATGCCAAGTAATGGAAACAGTTGATCGTGTGTTGTTACTCTGTCCTAGGTATGAACAGGAAAGGAATGAACTACAAAGAGAATTACGGAACTTAGGATGCAATGAATTTTCAATCTGAAACATATTAAACACAAAATAAGGATCTGGTAAAATAATAAAGACAATTTTAAAATTCATCAAGAATAGTGTACTTTAGAATAGAATGTAGTTATCATAATATACACCTAATCTGAAGTCACTTCACACTCCAGCACAGGAGGTGGCAGTATGCACCTAAAAGAAATAAATAAAGCTACAGAAGAAGAAGAAGTTTATCTCCAATGTTCTCAGGTGTCTTGCAGGAGTAGATTGGGGGGCAACTCAGTATTCTTTAAAGAGAATTAACTGTGCAATGATAAGGCCAATTATTGATTATGGTGGCATAGTATACAGTTCAGCAGCACCTTCCATACTAAAGAAAGTAAATGGAGTACAATCCCAGGCACTGAGAATAGCATGTGGGGCATTTAGAACATCTCCAATCTCTGCTTTGCAGGTTGAAATGGCAGAAATGCCTTTAGAAATTAGGAGAATTAAGCTGAAAATGGCGTATTGGTGCTCCGTAAAGGGACATGCAGATGCTCATCCAGTAAAAGATGTGGTAAAAGAAAGTTGGGAGCATGAATATGCAAGTTTAAATAGTTTTGGATGGAATGCTGATAAAGTTGCCAAAGATATTGGAATAGATGGTATAGTCATGAATCATACGGTAATTACACCAAGTGTACCCCCTTGGATGTACAAAATGCCTTTAGTGGATCTACAATTAAACATCATAAAGAATGAAAAGGAAAGGTGTGTATCTATGAATATAGCAGTGGTAAATTATTTGAATCAAAAGTATAACAATAGTGTTCAGATATTTACTGATGGGTCTAAAAATCCTCAATCTGGTTATACAGCAGCAGCAATATATATATACCTCATATTGAACAAAGTACTGTTAAAAGGCTGTCTAATGATATATCAGTATTTACAACAGAACTCATGGCAATATTCATAGCAATGATATGGGTAGAAGAATCTAATATTAAGGATACAGTCATATGCTCTGATTCATTCTCAGCTTTGTGCAGCTTAAAGAGTGGAAAGTCAGATGCTAGACAAGATATCTTATACGATATATTACAGATTTTGTACAGAATAAATCCACTAGACAAAAATATATCATTTTTATGGATACCAGCTCATGTTGGAGTTGAGGGAAATGAGATAGTGGACAAACTGGCAAAGACGGGATTAAAAAAGGATGAAGTTGACATAGAGATTCCATTAAGCAAAGCTGAAGCTAAGTGCATTGTAAGAAAAGCTGTTATAAATATCTGGCAAGACAACTGGAATAAGGAGTTAAAAGGAAGACATCTGTACAATATTCAGGATACAGTGGGGAGTGAAAGGAGAAAATATGGATCCAGAAGAGATGATACAATTATCTCGAGGATACGCATTGGGCACACCAGATTAAATTATTATTTACTCATGTTAGGTAAAAATGAGACAGATGGGTGCATCCATTGTGGGGTGGCAGAAACAGTGGAGCATGTGCTTGTTCAATGTCAAGCATATAATGAGGAACGAGCTCAACTTGTGGAAGATCTAAAGGAACTGAAAGTTCAGCTAGCAATAAAAGATTTATTCAGAGTGCACAGATACAACCAAAAGTGTACACTATTTTATTTAAATATTTGAGAGATACACGGTTGATAAACAGAATATAAGGTTACACAAATAAGGTTTTTTTTTTTTTTTTTTTTTTTTTTGGTGTGTATTACTAGATAGTAGTTTTCCATTCCATCACCCTAGGTATTCACACTCCATCCCAGTAGGTTGCGGAAATGCACCAAAAGCTGGTTTGCCAACCGCCAATAAACAATAAAGAAGAAGAAGAAGAAGTTTATCTCCTGACCACGCCCCCACACTGCTGCTGCGAGTCCGTTAACGTCACCGTGATTGTGTGTGAATTAAAGGAGCTGTGGATGAGAAGGTATTACCTTTGTTTTAGATAAGTTAGCTCTATGGGTGCTCTTTTCCGTTATTTACCTTTTATTGCGCTTTCATTTGCTCAAGAGATTGTTTGTACAAAAATAACATTTTTATTCAACAATTCCTCTCCTCTGTCTCTCCAAATCAGCGTAGCATCATTTTGGCAATTCTGAGCAGTATGCAGGCGGCGTACGCTCTTCTGTGTCAGCAACGCCACAAGGATATGATTTTTTATGTGTATTTACACTTTGGTTTGAAAGCAAACATGCATCGGCGCAGCACTGCTGGCACAGAAGAGGGTACGCCGCATGCGTATGCTCAGATTTGCCAAAATGGCGCTATGCTGATTTGGAGAGACACAGAGGAGAGGAATTTTTGAATAAAGTTGTTATTTTTGTTTTCTTCGTGTACAAAAAGTTCTCGTTGCTTCATAACGTTACGGTTGAATCACTGATGACAGATGGACTATTCTGACGATGCTTTTCATTCTTTCCTGGACCTTGACACTGTTATTTATTTGGCAGTCTATGGGACAGTCTCAAGCCTCCCTGTTTTCATCCAAAATATCTTAAATTGTGTTCCAAAGACCAACGAAGCTTTTACGGGTTTGGAACAACATGAGGGTAAGTGATTAATGACAAATTTTTCATCTTGCGGTGGAGTAACCTTTTAATCAAAATCCCATTCAAAAAACCCATTGACTCTGGGACGATGGAACCGGATCGCTTCCAGGTTTTTGCCTACAAAGTGACATCATAGTTCCACCACTCTGTAGCGGGATGCCTTTGTCAATATTAGGGATTTCCTGCAGGTCATAAGTTATTTTCTTCTACTGGGCCATTTTGGACATTCTGCACAAGAGCGTCCTCCGGCTTTGAGTATGAATGAAACATGTACTGCATGAGAGTGTTTAGCGCTCCGTAAAGTCCATATCGTCTTGTTTTGGATATGAATAAATCATCTTGTCATACATAGACCATCTTGTTTATACGCCCGTGTGCTCACACATCCAAAGCATGCACACAGAAAAAAGTGATTTTAAATGCATCTGATTGACAGTTAAATCATGGTTAATCTATCAGCCAGATGCAAGTAAAATGCATGCGCTCTTATTTCAATGTTGTTGTTAATATTGTTATTTTAGCTTCGTACATTTAGTTTAACTGCACTGTTAAAGAGGGAGATTTTTACCATTCAACTGAACTATGTGCGTGTATTTTAGACACTTACATTATTCTTGCTCCATCCATGCAATAACTGTGTCCTTCTATCAACCGAGTTTCTATTTATTTATACTGCTGTGTAATATCGACGGTATGAACCATTTCAGGAGCTGACAAAATTACGATTTAACATCAAATCATAGCTCACATTCACTAAAATACTGAAACGCTAATGATGCTGATTCAAAACAACAATGCAGGTGATTGACAGTCAAAGCAGAGTGTTACATGCCTCCTATGGAATGCCAAGTCTGCCGAAAAAAAAAAAAAAAAAATACATAAATAAATATACAAATAAATGTAAAAAAGAAAAAAATAATAAATATATATATAAATAAATATACATAGAAAAGCAAAAAAACGAAAAGAAATAATTATTTATATATTTATTTCCTTATTTATGTATATATTTATTTTTTTCCATATTTATTTATTTCTTCTTTTATTTATTTATACATTTATTCATTTATACATTTATTTATTTCTACATTTATTTATTTCTACATTTATTTATTTTTACATTTATTTATTTCTACATTTATGTTTTTCTACATTTATTTATTTCTTCATTTATTTCTTCCTACATTTCTTCCTGCGTAGGGTAATGAGGAGGGCGTGGTTTACCTCAGACATAGCAATCGAGCTCAGAGTAAGCGAAGGCGAAGGGTTGAGGCCACAGTGACACCCTATGGCGAAATACAATAAGTATCACTGACGTTGATACGGTAGAACATCGTTTGGTCTGGATTTGTAAAATGTCCTGGGCTAACAAACATGAAACAGGGACTCTGAAACGGAAGCGCTTTATTTTTTCCATTTTTCGGTCAAAACTCACGGAAAGGAAGCAGGGCACATAGGCTACAGTGAAGTCAACGCAAGCATATTGACCAATGCTTTTGAAACGAGACCATTGCATTTGAATGTAGCCTAATTTCCAAAAACAATACTGACAGCAACAGCCTTATTAAATGTATGAACGTCACGTTAATCCACATCGATAAATTCAGTTAGAGGATAAGACTGTAGCCTATAGGGCAGTTAGCCTACCACTAAAATCCAACCAGATCTTCATCAGAGCCATCAATACAGAAGAGATCTTAATGCATTTACACAGCAATTAGCCTACAAGTGCATACAAATATTATGAAGTGTCTTACGCCTACATTTTGAAGACATAAATATGACATGATGGAATCAATGAAGTGATAGCCTACGTTTAATATGAAACTAAAACAGACACCAGGTGGCAGAAAGTCACTGTCTTAATGAGTGAGTTCAATCCACTCGTTTGATACACCGAATCAAAAACAACTCGACGTGTTGAAGCGATTTGTTTCTGATCATTTATATTTAGGCCTATGCGTTATCTAAATAATTATAATAGACTAATAATAATAATAATAATAATAATAATAATAATAATAATAATAAATAAATGACCAAATGCTCAAAAAGTTGGCAGAGAGGGGTCATGTTCGGGGAAACAACATAATTGTTGATAGGCTATATTTTTCGGGGCCATGGGTTTAATGCGCAAACCTGCGTGACCATATAGCAACTATTCAGAAATGGAAATAACGAATGCATTAATATTTTGTTTTGAATTTAAGAAAAGTCGATTGAATATTTACAGGTTTTATCTCGTTATTATTTTCAGAATAGTAACGTCTTTGTAACCAACCACAGTGATCAAAAATCTCTATCTAATAGGCTACTTCAAAGATCAAATCAAATTATATATTGTAAAAGTTTGTACAAATTTATGTAGCCCAAAAACATAACAAAAAATAGTCTACATAACTTTTTAATTATTATTATTATTATCATTCTTTCTTTCTTTTTATTATTATTATTATTAGGCTATTGTTATCATCATCAGCAGCAGCTGGCAAACCATAATGGAATCTATTTAAAGGGAATGATTGTGGTGGGGAGTTTGGACAAACTATTGCAGTGATAGCCTACTGCGAATATAACGGGTTGAAATAAAAGACGTCGCCGTCCACAGAGACATTTCTATGTGCACTATTTCATCCGTGAAAACCTTAGTCCCCTGGCTATCATTTCAGAATCTGCAATTCAAAATAAATTTTGCCTGCCACTGCAGCAAATTCAGCAGCTTTTAGATATTGTTGTTGGTCCGACTTTGTCAAGACAAACCCGACGGAGCTCAGCCCCGAAATTCAACTGCTGTCGCTCTTCTCTTTCTTTACTTTCCGCTGTAGCTGTTGGGTCCGTGTATATTTTGGTCATTCGATATTCTATTTAAAAATAAATAAATAAAGATAAATGAGAAACGGTTTGATTTTCGTTTTTTCGTTTTGTTTAAGAAACGGAAAAAGAAAATGTAGCTGGATTTTACGTATTTTTGTTTGTGGGTAAAAAATGAGATTATGTTTTAATATTTGTTTGAATGTGTGGGCGGCGCTGAAACGCCCCTTTCATCCCTTCTGTACCGCACCGACAAGCAGCAACCGCAAGCTCAGCAGTTCATTTTCACCAGGAGAGAAGCGGCAGACAGCAGAGTTTATTAATCCTGCGGATTCTTTGCTAGTGGTGCTTGCAAGATAAAATAATAATAATAATAATAATAATAAATTAATTAAATAAATAATAAAATAAAAAAAATAATATTATATTTTTCCGGCTGCTACATATTATTGACAAAGCAGACTTGACAACTTTATTCATAAAACACCAATTGAATTTTACTTTAGCCGGTGATCTACAACGACATGGAATAAAATATAGGCCTAGTTACTACTAATTTTTTGCATACTTAGCCTATTTTATTCTAGGCCATTCATAAAAAAAATAAAATGGGAAAAATCCAACCCCACATTTATAATAAAATGTATATTAAAATAAGTTTTCCCCATAATTAGTCTACTTTAAATGTTTTAATTATAGGCTATAGGCTACTTAGAATTATGAACTGAATTCACGAATTGACCTTTGAATGTAGTGATGGTGTGACATAATTACAGATAATGAGTTCAGACGGGAAACACTGCACCTCTGGTTGGTTTCATTTGAATTACATAGGCCTAAATATAAAATTATTATTATTATTATTGTTATTCTATTTAAATGGCTTATTTTAAAAGTAGACATGTCCAGCTAGACATGGTTCGTCTGATGCATGAGCCTGGTTCATTTCTGACGTTTCAGAAAGAAGTTAATGTAGACCGAGATGGCAGAAAGCAAATCCTGTTGAGTTTTGTAAGGTTTTAATGTTATTTAGGGCAGGGCCGGCCCGAGGCATAAGCGAACTAAGCGGCTGCTTGGGGCCCCCTCGCCACCAGGGGGCCCCCCAATAATTTATTATTTTTTTATTTATTTTTTTACAATTAAATAACTTAAACAAGTGATATAAATGAATGAATGAATGAATGAATGAATAATGAACGAATAAATGAATAATTCAAGACAAAAAAAACTTATTTACCAACAACTGCTGCTGTGTCTGCTAGCGTTTTAGTCATGCGCAATTGCACATAGACACCTCGCGTGCATTGACAATTCGCGCCGGCACGCAAGTGCGCGTCACTGTAATAAATAATAAACCATGTCACAAAAAGGATGTATCCCTCTGGTGCCGAAAAGAGAAAGAAGAAAAGGACATAAAGGTGGCTTGTCGTTCGAGAGTCTCAAATTTAGGGACCGTCTCTAAAGTTACATGCGATATTGTTATACACTTTTCTAACATCAGTAGCATTTGAGGAGAATGACTTACAGTCATAAAAACCACTGTAATTGTTCATCTAGGTGTCAGCTATAATGCACAGTTGAATATAATGTTGAATATTTATTAAAACAAACTGTAAGACATATGTAAATTATGCTACTTTTTCACATGGGCTCAAAGGCAAATTTGAAGCTCATTAGCATTTGAGGAGAAAGACTTGCAGTCACCTTATACATTTTTAATATATATTAAAATAAATTATAAATCATTTAGGTAAAAACGAGGCCCGTTTATCACTTTCAGGCACATTCCTGTTAAAGTTTTTTTTTTTTTCTTCTCAGGTTCCCTTACAAAAATTACCCATGGGTTTATCAATAACACCACAAATCATTGTTCTTGTAGCCATGGCAACTGCAAATTAACCATGGTTTTGTTACTTCAAATAATAATTTACAAAGAAGTATTAATATACTGTAATATTTTTGTTGTTGTTGTTGTTGTTGTTGTTGTTACAGACCTAAGCCATCAATAGCCTTTAAATTAACTTCATATAAATTATTGCATTATATATTAAAAAAATATGAGGCAATAATGATTGGTTAATAATAACACTGTTAAAATACATATTGTAGGCACATACAAAATAAACAATTTATGTACATGTTATTACAAATGCCTGCACAGGGAGCCAAATGCCATGTAATTGCTGCTGTTACATTTTTGCTATAGATTACACAGCCTATATAATTTCTTCAATTTGGCAAATTATTTATTTCATGTTTTGTGACAGTTTGTATTCAGAAGTTTAAGAGTGAAGTATGTTGAGTATTGATTTTTATTTATTTATTTTGTATTAATACATAACCTCACTGTATTCATTTATAATGTAACATTATAGTGTGACATTTGTGTCAATAATCTTGAAGCACAGGTGACTCCGCATGGTGGATGGGGGGGGCCCCCAAATCAAATTCTGCTTAGGGCCCCCAAGAGGCTCGAGCCGGCACTGATTTAGGGTGTCTTACGACCCAAACTGACGGAGCTGAAGCTCTTTCCTGTTATCGGGATGGAAGCTGTGGATCGGGATCCGCCGATCGGAGAAGTGCAGCAGACTACACTCTACAAGATAAAGCTTCAGTTGCTGTTGTTTGTATAGCAAATGAAAACATGTTCTGAGGTTTTTCTTAAATAGGCATAGATTAAAATTAGTAGGCTAAAAATCTGCACATTTCATGCCATTGTAGATCCTACAGTAAAATTCAAATGTCATTGAATAAATTAATTTCTGTTTGGTCAAAAAAAAAAAAAAAAATATATATATATATATAGCCTATATATATATATATATATATATATATATATATATATATATATATATATATATATATATATATATAATTTTTTTTTTTTTTTTTTGACCAAACAGAAATTAATTTATTCAATGACATTTGAATTATATATATATATATATATATATATATATATATATATATATATATATATATATATATATATATATATATATATATAAAGCTTGCAAGCACCCCTAGCAAAGAATCCGAAGGATTAATAAACTCTGCTGTCTGCCGCTTCTCTCCTGGTGAAAATGAACTGAGCTTGCGGTTGCCGCTTGTCGGTGCGGTACAGAAAGGATGAAAGGGGCGTTTCAGCGCCACCCGCACATTCAAACAAATATTAAAGCATAATCTCATTTTTTACCCACAAACAAAAATACGAAAATTTTCGTATTAACTAATTTTCGTTTTCCGTTTCTTAACATTTATCTTTATTAATTTTTAAATAGAAAATCGAATGACCAAAATATACACGGACCCAACAGCTACAGCGGAAAGTAAAGAAAGAGAAGAGCGACAGCAGTTGAATTTCGGGGCTGAGTTCCGTCCGGTTTGTCTTGACAAAGTCGGACCAACAACAATATCTAAAAGCTGCTGAATTTGCTGCAGTGGCAGGCAAAATTTATTTTGAATTGCAGATTCTGACATGATAGCCAGGGGACTAAGGTTTTCACGGATGAAATAGTGCACATAGAAATGTCTATGTGGACGGCGCCGTCTTTTATTTCAACCCGTTATAGACGGTTTCATCGGGCGCACGCGCCTGGACCTAAGTTAACTTCCGGTCTGTGTTATATCGGTCTGGCTGCGGTGCCATCTACAAACGCAGTTAATGCCAAGGTGATGAGTAGACTGAAGTTGGGCTCAGGTGGTTGTGCTGCGGGATGTGTTTCCCATACATTTATTTATTTTTGGAGACTCGACACAATTTTAAAACTGATCGATTTTCAAAAAGGCTTCGTTAAATAAACATGAGTAATGTAACATTACGTAACATACTGCACGTTTAATAATAATAATTCCTTACATTTATGTTTAAATATCAAAACGAGGCACAGTTGTTTTTATATCGCTGTATTTCTGAAGTAGGACTTGCATGTTATATGCCTGATAGCAGCGTATGAGCGTACCAGCTCTGCTTTGTTTACAGCTGTTACTGGGGAAACCTCTATTTCTCGGGCTTTATGTCTATGCTTTAAAACATCTCCTGCTGGCAAAGAATGAATTTGCATATTCATTAAGTCCGCCTGATCCACGCAGCAAACATATTTTGTTTGTTATCAAAAAATATCTACTCTAGAGGGACTTGACTGTTGTTATTGATTCTATTTGGAGTCTACCGGAAGTTAAGTTAGGTCCAAAAAAGCGCTCACGCGCATTAACGTTTGTTTATGTTGATGCCGTTGAAACCGTCTATATTCGCAGTAGGCTATCACTGCAATAGTTTGACCAAACTCCCCACCACAATCATTCCCTTTAAATAGATTCCATTATGGTTTGCCAGCTGCTGCTGATGATGATAACAATAGCCTAATAATAATAATAATAAAAAGAAAGGAAGAATGATAATAATAATAATAATACAAATTAAAAAGTTATGTAGGCTATTTTTTGTTATGTTTTTGGGCTACATAAATTTGTACAAACTTTTACAATATATAATTTGATTTGATCTTTGAAGTAGCCTATTAGATAGAGATTTTTGATCACTGTGGTTGGTTACAAAGACGTTACTATTCTGAAAATAATAACGAGATAAAACCTGTAAATATTCAATCGACTTTTCTTAAATTCAAAACAAAATATTAATGCATTCGTTATTTCCATTTCTGAATAGTTGCTATATGGTCACGCAGGTTTGCGCATTAAACCCATGGCCCCGAAAAATATAGCCTATCAACAATTATGTTGTTTCCCCGAACATGACCCCTCTCTGCCAACTTTTTGAGCATTTGGTCATTTATTTATTATTATTATTATTATTATTATTATTATTATTATTATTATTATTAGTCTATTATAATTATTTAGATAACGCATAGGCCTAAATATAAATGATCAGAAACAAATCGCTTCAACACGTCGAGTTGTTTTTGATTCGGTGTATCAAACGAGTGGATTGAACTCACTCATTAAGACAGTGACTTTCTGCCACCTGGTGTCTGTTTTAGTTTCATATTAAACGTAGGCTATCACTTCATTGATTCCATCATGTCATATTTATGTCTTCAAAATGTAGGCGTAAGACACTTCATAATATTTGTATGCACTTGTAGGCTAATTGCTGTGTAAATGCATTAAGATCTCTTCTGTATTGATGGCTCTGATGAAGATCTGGTTGGATTTTAGTGGTAGGCTAACTGCCCTATAGGCTACAGTCTTATCCTCTAACTGAATTTATCGATGTGGATTAACGTGACGTTCATACATTTAATAAGGCTGTTGCTGTCAGTATTGTTTTTGGAAATTAGGCTACATTCAAATGCAATGGTCTCGTTTCAAAAGCATTGGTCAATATGCTTGCGTTGACTTCACTGTAGCCTATGTGCCCTGCTTCCTTTCCGTGAGTTTTGACCGAAAAATGGAAAAAATAAAGCGCTTCCGTTTCAGAGTCCCTGTTTCATGTTTGTTAGCCCAGGACATATTACAAATCCAGACCAAACGATGTTCTACGACCATGTCCGGAATAAAGACGAGCATATCCATGTCACACAGTAAGATTTTAACCATATACCTCGCAGTCACAGACCGTATCAACGTCAGTGATACTTATTGTATTTCGCCACAGGGTGTCACTGTGGCCTCAACCCTTCGCCTTCGCTTACTCTGAGCTCGATTGCTATGTCTGAGGTAAACCACGCCCTCCTCATTACCCTACGCAGGAAGAAATGTAGGAAGAAATAAATGAAGAAATAAATAAATGTAGAAAAACATAAATGTAGAAATAAATAAATGTAAAAATAAATAAATGTAGAAATAAATAAATGTATAAATGAATAAATGTATAAATAAATAAAAGAAGAAATAAATAAATATGGGAAAAAATAAATATATACATAAAAAAGGAAATAAATGTATAAATAATTATTTATTTTCGTTTTTTTGCTTTTCTATGTATATTTATTTATATATATATTTATTTATTTTTTTCTTTTTACATTTATTTGTATATTTATTTATGTATTTATATATTTTTTATTTTGGCAGACTTGGCATTCCATAGCCTCCTCTGTCTAGGGTCAGGGGTGGCTGAAACAAGAAAATTTATGAACGAAGCCAGGAAAAATCAACTTTTCTACCGGCCACCTGGAGATCTTATCTCACTCCACAGAAATCACACAGACCTGTCACAGTCTAGAAAACTGATTTATTTACAAGTCCAAAAAAAAACAGTACTAAGCACAGTGCAAAATAAAGCTCACTCTGTTTCTCCATCGGCGCCTTCTTCGTCAGGTTTTTTTATTTTATTTATTTATTTTTTAACTTTGTACTTTTGGTGAAAAATAAATGTAGCAAAGTTGAATACTTTCGTTTTATTCTACTCAAGTAAAAGTAAAAGTACAACAATTTAATTAACCTCAAGAAAGTAGAAAAATATAATGAAAGTATTTGTAATTAGTTACTTTCCATCTCTAAGTGTAAGTTAGTTTTACTCATACAGCAGCCGTGATTCCAACAGAGGAGAGACGATGGTGGCGCTAATATGGTGAGTGCAATGAATTAATGACCATGATTAATAGACATGGCTGTTGTTTGAAAGAGTAAGTTTAAATTAATTAAAGGGATAGTTCACCCAAAAATTTAAATTTGATGTTTATCTGCTTACCCCCAGGGCATCCAAGATGTAGGTGACTTTGTTTCTTCAGTGACAGTGACGTGACATACAGCCAAGTATGGTGACCCATACTCAGAATTCGTGCTCTGCATTTAACCCATCCAAAGTGCAAACACACAGCAGTGAACACACACACACCGTGAACACACACCCAGAGCAGTGGGCAGCCATTGAGCAACTTGGGTGAGTGAGCAACTTGGGGTTCGGTGCCTTACTCAAGAGCACCTCAGTCATGGCATTGCCGGCCCCAGACTCGAACCCACAACCTTAGGGTTAGGAGTTGGGGTTAGGGTTAGGAGTGTTTGTGTTCTTCAGTAGAACACAAACAAAGATTTTTAACTCAAACCATTGCAGTTTGTCAGTCATATAATCTAAGTGAATGGGAATCACGGCTTTGAGAGTTAAAAAAACAAACAATAAAAAAACATAAACAAACATTTAGCAGATGCTTTTATCCAAAGCGACTTACAGTGCATTGAGGCTAACATTTTTTTTACCTAACATCTGTTCCCTGGGAATCAAACCCACAAAATTTTACATTGCTATGGCAATGCTCTAGCACTGAGCCACAGGAACACCACAAACAAAACCAAATTAAACCCTGTGGCTTGTGACGATACACTGATGTGTGAAGACACAAAACGATCGGTCTGTGCAAGAAACTGAACAGTATTTATGTAGTTTTTTTTACCTCTGGTTCACCACAATGTCCGAACTGTCACAGACTTATAAGCCACCTATCTCTCAAATGGACCATTGACACTCTATCTACAATCTCAATTAGGAGTGAAAGTGAAAGTTGTGACATTTGCCAAGTATGGTAACCCATACTCGTTATTGGTGCTCTGCATTTAACCCATCCAAGTGCACACACACACACGGAGCAGTGGGCTGCTATATCCAGTGCCTGGGGAGCAACTGGGGGTTCAGTGCCTTACTCAAGGGCCCTTCAACCATGGGTATTGAGGGTGGAAGAGAGCGCTGTTCATTAACTCCCTCCCACCTACAACTCCTGCAGCACCGAGACTCGAATCTGTGACCTTCGGGTTACAAGTCCAAATATCTAACCATTAGGCCACAGCTGCCCCCACTGGTCCACTTGAGAGATAGGTGGCAGGAATGCACTTATAAGTCTGCGATCTGCCGTAAAGCAAGAAGAAGAAGAAGACACGTCATGCGCCAGCTGTTGAGAATGTGCTCAGAACAGTTCAAATAGAAAAAACAGATGAATATACTTCTGTTCTATCTGGGTTCAGACTCCTCTTAACGACTGTCTTGTTTTGGAAGGAAGAAGAAATGGAAGAGATGCTTTGTAAGTGTAAGTATGGCCCTCATAACTGTGAAAAGAGAGCACAGCTATATAAACATTATCCCCTGGTTTCAAAGACAAGGCTTAAGGCTAGTCCCAGACTAAAATTCATGTTCAAGCTGTCTTGCTGAAAATATCTTGTACTGAAACATCTTAAAATATGTCAGTGCCATTGTCTTGTCTCAAGATGTACACCAGTAAAGTTCTTAAGGCATTTTTATAAAAGTTATTTAAGTATCCTGATTTAACTAAGGCCTAGTCCTGGCTTCAGCTAAGCCCTGTCTGTGAAACCCTGTTTCTTTGTTCAAACATGGAAGTTATACAAGAACGGAACAATTTTATTGTTTACATCAGGCATGTACATACATTTAAATCACTTTATGCACTAAAAACATAAACTTATGCCACCTTCACAGCAGAACTCCAGATCAGCTGTATGTCATGTGGGTTAACTGAGACCTGTTCTGAGGAGCATCACTTTATTGACTGGCACACTGCACAATTAAATATAAACCCTTAGTCAGATGCCCTTATGAAGACTGTAACTTTAATGTTTGCTCTTCACAGAAAAGTTGTCAATGACAAGACTGACATCACCCAGATGGTATTTCAAAGATCAGCTCTTTTTACAGTAAACCGGGTTCGTATAAGTGCATTCATCCCATGTTGTAATTGCCATAATTACAAGATTCCAATTTGGAAGAAGCATTCATGTCCTTGTAGAACTCATAATTATCATCTGTAATCTGGGAATTTTCTGAGAGCTTCTACTTGTATCACGTGACTGTACCTGACTGCTGCAGATTAATTTAGGCATTGATAGTGTTGCCATAGAAACGCACAGTTTCTGGTCCAAGGACATGAACAGCTCCAAGCAGAACACAGTGTGAACGCAGCATATGATCTTGAGTATTTGACAACAGCATTATCTATCTGACTTGATAATGTCTTTATCGATCTGTTTCTTCCTCTGTTAGGATGCAGCTGACAAGACAGACTCCAGTAAGAGTCCTCAGCGTTGATCAAGTCCACAACTAAACCCATCTAGAGTGGAAATCAACGGAAGAAAACTTTGTAATGGATTAACCGACTGATCTAATGGTCCCTTATTTGTTTGCTTTTTTCATAATTTTCTAGTTTAACAAATTGGAAAAATAAAACCAATTATATAGATTTAACTTGGAAAAACAATATATTTGTCTATGAAAACTATTTTACAAAACCTAGTACAAGGTGTATTTTTCTAGTTGAAGAAAGAATTAATTTAAATTCTATTTGTGACCTAAACCAAAAAAATATATAATTTTTTTTAGATCAAAAATAGAATTTATATTAATTGACCTTCTTCAACTAGAAAATTACACTTTGTGGCAGTTTTTATAAAATAGTTTTCATAGACATAGAAAATATCGTTTAGGCCAAGTTATTTATTTTTCATTGGCTCAAGTTAGGCTCAATAGTTATAGATGTGAATCATTAACCTTATATATTTTTTTTTATTATTTGATGAATGAAAACATTTTTACAGTGTGGAACATGTTCATATGTTAATGTGATGAACTACAGCTGTGTTTTTTTGTTTGCTGAGAATGTGAGAACTGACTTCACACATCTGCTAAAAACGACACAGAGACAAACTGATTAAAGATAACTGAAAAAACAGAAGTTAAATCTTTTCCCCCCCTTCTTCTTCTTCTTCTTTTTTTTTTTGGCAGATGTCACTTGTTTGATATATTGTGTTTAATGCAATAAAATTCAATAATTTTTAAGTGTGATTTTTGGACCACTATATGGACGATTCATTTTCAATAAGAGGGGCAGAAAGAATGAAAAGTGATCGAGAAACTTGTGTGTTTCACCGCTCTTCTCAAACTCTCTGAATCTCTAACGGAGAAACTATTTAAAGATACAATACCATACAACACCAAACTCATATTAACACAAATACATCTGACTGAACTGAACTGCTGAAAATAAGAAGAAAGAGTATCACATCATAAACAGCAAAAGCACATGTCCACAGAGCCTCCATCTTTCACAAGCAGCACAGATAAATGCATGTTCTCTGAAACTCTGTCTCTGATCCACACGTAACATATCATCACATTAATCTGAACAATAAAGAATTCATAGAGCCTCCTACACACAATCATTAATTTATCTTCCGCTGATTACTGTTAATAACAGAAAAACAGAAGATAGAGTAGAATATAATGAAATACTCACAGAGCATGAGAGGCAGTGCACTGGACCCCATACTGACACATTAACAGACTGTTTTAACAGTGATGCGTCGCTAAATCAGACACTTCCTGCATTTCACAGCTCAAGAAGAGATGAGGGAGGAGACACAACTCTACACAGAAACACAAAACAGGAAGAAAAAGAGATCCATTCTAAGAAATTTAGCTGCTCTTTCAGTGCATGCAAGTTGTTAAAGCTGTTTTTCTACTTGAAAAGTCTGTTTCACAGAGAATGTCTTCAGTAATTGTTCTCACACTGCATTATTTTGTTGTTCACAGCCAGAGCTGCACACATTACAGACAGACCAGTGAATAAAGTAAAACCATGAGGTGAATAATGTAGGCTTGTTCATGTAAGTCCTGCTCTTATTTGAGTTATTCTCACGTCAACAATTGCAGCGGCTCGGTTAATGACATCTAATCTGTTTTACACAATGACTGATATAATGAACAAGTGATCAAATGTATCTGGTATTAAATTCTGGCAATATCTGCATATTTTCCTTCTATTTGTAGTTTATTAAAACATTGTTCCTGTAATACAATCAGACAAAAATTTGCAACAACTTTGCTGTTATTAAAGTATTATTGCATACATATTGCATGCATGAACATATTTCATATATAAAGACTTTGCGGCAGCAATAACCCAGAATCAAAACCCAGTCTGATTGTTGCCATAAAAATATATGATGAAAGTAAACAGAGAGACTAAGTTTAAACGGGTGGTTGATTGTGATTTCACATTTTTAAACTTTAGTTAGTGTGTAATGTTGCTGGTAGGGACTACAACAAGCTTCTTCCCGGGCTGGTGACATCACAAACCCTGAAATTTACATAAACCCCGCCCCCAGGAACATGCAACAAAGGGGGCGAGGCCATGCTGCGCTGCTTTAGAGAAGAGTGACGTGACATACAGCCAGGTATGGTGACCCATACTCAGAATTCGTGCTCTGCATTTAACCCATCCAAAGTGCACACATACAGCAGTAAACACACACACACACCGTGAACACACACCCGGAGCAGTGGGCAGCCATTTATGCTGTGGTGCCCGAGGAGCAGTTGGGGGTTCGGTGCCTTGCTCAAGGGCACCTCAGTCGTGGTATTGCCAGCCAGAGACTCAAACCCACAACCTTAGGGTTAGGAGTCAAACTCTCTAACCACTAGGCCACGACTTCCCCCAGAAGAGGAAGAGTTGTTGCTATGCCGTATAAACTAGGGGTGCACAAAAAAAATCTATTCATATATGAATCACGATTCTGAAACTGAAAGCCCCATCACTACTTGTTCAAATTATACACTTTATGTTTAGACAGATATTTTTCACATATCTACGAGAAGCGTTAAACATGGGTATTTTTTTTTTACCTTGCGGTTGCCACGGTAGCAAGCAATACTTGCTGCCAAAGTATTCAGACGTGTGCAACACATTTTGCGGAGGACGACGACTGTTTCCTGTGAGAGTAGCCTACAATGCTGGTGTTCTGACAAATAATGTTGACTCACAGTCTGTAAGTACGTTTTCATGTTTAAATAATTTGCCACTGATAATTCAAATGCGAGTTTTGAGCAGTGTAGAGTAGCGCTTGTTGTTTGTCGTTTCCCTGTTCACAAATGCAGACATGGTTTTATGTTTACGCGACGCGATGCAACGCAACGTGTAAAAAGACAGTATAAGTCATTATAATCAGTAATTATGTCCCCACTGGATGCAACAAATGCCTCGTTGATAATGGGTTTTATTGGTTTTGGCTCGTCATGCTGGGAGACACAGCATCACAGTATGTTAAGGGACAAAACATTTCCGTCACACGCTTGACTCTTGTGTATCTTCAGCAGGATTCTTTATTGAGAACAAGCTGTTTGTCGCTGCAGTCATTCAGTCTAAAGCAGTGAAACACTGGAGTTTAATATACATTTTAGAGAGCAGTTGTTACAGGTCAAGACACAAGCTTTTTTAACTTTAAAGCATGCAAAGCAGCAATGGGCAGCTTGCCACAACTTTAAAGACTGGAGCAGGACCACCAAAAGTCATCACAGACAAAAGGTGATCGTCTCAGGTTTGACTATTGATATGCAGAACAAGAACTGACAGAAGCCTCTCACTAGAAATGTTGCTTCAGCAGCTGCTATTACTGCTGCTTTACTGTCAAATAAAATATAAGAAAACTTGAAACTGTCTAATCTGATATTAGACAGGGTTTCTAAGAAGGGGAAGTAAATAAAATTGACATGCACATGTTGCTGGGCATCTTTTGCTCTTGTGGTAGTATTTTGAGGTTTATGAAACTAAAGATGCAGAATAAGAATAACTATCTTCCCCGCTCTGGTTAAAACTATAGAGCAGAAATAGAGCAGACGTCAAACTACAATCATCAGCTCAACCTTTATGAGGCCTCTTAACACTTCTCTCATTTTCTCTCTACATGCAGCTTCTAAAGTTAGCAATGCACAAATAACAATGTGTCTTCATTTTTATTTTATTTTTTTTACTACCTACGGCCTCAGAAAAATGAGGCCCACTATATAGAAACAACCAACAAAATGCTGTGACTTCCATTACAAGGTACATCTACAAACCACAGCACTGACAGAAACATCTGCAGAACTCACTTTGACTCAACATTCTTCCTTCATATTTGTCCCTTCTCCCCCACAACTGTACTTAGACTGTAAAAGCCAAAATATATAATAACAAAATAATATAATAAATATATAATAGTGGTCAGGACCTCTGACTACAGATAATGTTGCTTTATTTTGCTCCAAATATGAGAGGAGAAAACACAAGCATGAGCAGCTTGTGCAGGAGCACAGACGTCATCGAGCTCATCGTCAAGGCTGTGTCCGCATCTAAAGGGGCGGTCACACTGCACTTTTCGTTCCATTGACTAACATTCATACGCATGCGAATGCGTCAGACAGGAAACGCAAGCTCATGCGAAAAATTTCGCATTTCCAGAGCCCGTCTACGGAGAGCCTTCCCACTCCCTATTAAGTCCTATTGTACCGAATTTTGGTTGCAGTTCCACCAGAGTTCCACTGGGGGCGATCTCCATGCGTGCAAAATGAATGGGAGTCTATGGGGCTAGACGGCTAAATTTGTCCCTTTCACCCGATTGCCATTGAGAAATCTCAGATCTGATTGTAGGTTTTGCAAGTTCAACATGGGTTATAGGTCGAAAGTTGAATGAACGAGTACTTATGTCCTTTCGATTTGTTACAGGTTGAGTTGTTGTTGCCCATAACACGCTAGCATTCTGCTAATGAATGCTGATTGGTCAGTGAAGGACTGATTACGACCAGAGATACCGCTTGATGGCATCCGAATCAGAATCAACGGGATCAGAATGTTAAGGCGGACTTTTTCGCCCAAGTTTTTTTTTTCAACGCAGCAACTTTTTTTTTGGTTGCTGGCACTTTTATCTGCCTATTGTTATGTATGTACTTTGAAATTTACACGGAAAATAAATTGAATTTGAGTACTTGTTGTGTTATTCTTGTGTTAAGAAATACCGGATACATATGGTATAGTATTGCCACCTTAAAAAAACACAAACAAATGTCACGCTCAATAGTGCTAAATATCAATAAAAAATTGAAAAAGGAAAAAAATGCCTCACAGGTGTGCAATAATAAATTGTTCTAATAGTGGGCAAGGGTTGTCCTATTTCTCATTTCCCAAGGACGAAAAAAGGTAACCCATGTGGACTGTGTTAATTGTCAAAGCCTACCTGAATTTACGGTGGTTCACGTGGGAGGGAAAGTTGGCTAATGTCCAAAATCGGCCAGGTTGCGCGGGCTACCACAGATCGTAGCGATACGTGTTGTTGGGAGGGGGACTCTTCCCTTACTCGATTGCTACATACAAATTGTTTTGTTAATATTTTAACTATTTTAACTACTTCACTGAATCACCTTCTACAGAGTGAATGGGTTTTTTAGGAGTTACCCAATGCTGTGGCTTAATGACCTTGCCGTAAAGCAGTATCTCTGGTCGTACGATGTGTATGACGTCATTGACATTTTAAAAGACGTTTGAAAGCAAATAAGTGACTCTAAAAAATCTAACACCCAGCAATGTGTAATTTCTTTGCATCTCCTTTCGAATACAACATTCAAATTACTAGACAAAAAATTATATCCTGAGAAAAGTGGATTTTGAGGGGTGTACCGCCATTGACCTCCATTCATTCTGCACTCGTCCTGTGAGCGCCCTCATATGGAATCAGAGTGGAACTGCAACCACTTCAGAAGCCGGAAGTGTAGTGAGAGTGAAACTTCTCGCCATATTAGACATTCTCTGGCATTTCGCTGCGTTCCAAAGTTCAAGTTTGGTGACCTCTGACCTGAGAATTCGCATCACGTGAAGACGTGGGACCAGTAGAATATCGATACGTCACTGCGTGACCTCACTGTACAGAAATTCAAAAATTAAGGAAGCGCTAATTTTAGCCGTAGCGCAGCATCCTATTTTATATAATACATCTTTAAAAGATTATAAAAAAAAAAATAAAAAATCTGCATGGTTCGCAGTGTCAATGGAAACAGGAACAGATGGTACATTTGAATGAGGACATAATTTATAATTTTTTATTGCTTAGTGTGAATATTTATATAGAGAGAGAGACAGACAGAGAGTAAAACATAATAAAACGCTTTCGACGCCATCGCAAAAGGCACAGTACAAGCACATTAATCCATGTTGTGATAACTAAGGGGAGACCGTTAACCTGCTCCCGCCCATATTCGCACGTTCAAAGTCTAGTGTGACCGCCCCTTTAGGAGAGGAGTTCATTCATTTGTATGGGGTTTATCATTACAGATATCTACAATTCAGTTGCAGATATCCACTTTGTGAATTACGGATATCTGTAACTGAATTGTAGATATCTGTAATTCCAGTTTGAGATATCTACAATTTGATTCTGACTAGTCATAACTCCAGTTCAAGATATCTTTAATTCAAGTCAATTCAAGATATCTGCATGTTCCTTTTCAGATATCTTAAATTAAGTTTTGACTAGGCGAAATGACGTTGTAGATATCTGTAACTGGAATTATGACTAGTCAAAATGGCATCGTAGATATCTCAAACTGGAGTTAGGGATGGCAGCTGTGGCCTAATGGTTAGAGATTTGGACTTGTAACCAGAAGGTCGCAGGTTCGAGTCTCAGTGCTGGCAGGAGTTGTAGGTGGGAGGGAGTGAATGAACAGCGCTCTCTTCCACCCTCAGTACCCATGGCTGAAGTGCCCTTGAGCAAGGCACTGAACCCCCAGTTGCTCCCCGGGCGCTGGATATAGCTGCCCACTGCTCCGGGTGTGTGTTCACGGTGTGTTCACTTCTCACTGCTGTGTGTGTGCACTTGGATGGGTTAAATGCAGAGCACCAATTTCAGGAGTGGGTAATTAGCACTGATTAGCACCATGTCGGAGCAGCCCGAGTGCAAACTGCAAAGGAATTTTTAATCGTCTTTTTAATGCTGCAGCCCGTGCAAGACAGGAGCTGGCAGCGAGAAATGATGATTCAACCTTACTTTCAACAACAAGACGACTATTTTGCCGATGAGTTCATCGAGTTCGAGCCCAGACAGCAAGCAGTTTCGGCCCAGATCCGGCCCACATCTGGTCCGCATGGATTTCACGCGGGCCGGATCTGGGCCGAAACTGCTTGCTGTCTGGGAGGTAATTTTTCTTTTTTAACATCAGATTTGCTAATGTGCTATCAGAAGTTCGGGGTAGTTGTTTAATAACTTAAAGCAAAACAGTTGCCAAAATGCATTCTAGGGTCTTTTTGTGAATGTACTGGAGTCAAACGTTCTTTTAAAATGATATTGACAACAAAAACTGTACTTTTAAGATTGACTGTTGTCACGAGGTGACAAAATTCCAACTTCCAAGGCGGAACTAATGTTCGCCGCGATTGCCTCCCGCCAGACCAATAACAACGGAACACCGGGCTAGTTCCGGGTTAGCGAAAAATCCCCGCAAATGGGGTGATCAGCCGAAATCGCCGGCAGCTGTTCAAGTTGGGACACGTTGCCATTAGGGTAGGATAAAAGGAGAGAGGATGGACCAAAGCAGGGCCGTTTTTTAGGGGACTGTGAATCTCGGAGGAAGCTTGAGGGGTGGAGAAGAGGGAGTGGGGCTGGTAAACGGGCACGGCATTGTGAGTCTGGGAG
The DNA here is from genome assembly GCA_024542945.1 of allo-octoploid hybrid of Carassius auratus x Cyprinus carpio. Classification (NCBI taxonomy): domain Eukaryota; kingdom Metazoa; phylum Chordata; class Actinopteri; order Cypriniformes; species allo-octoploid hybrid of Carassius auratus x Cyprinus carpio. The sequence goes on along the minus strand of CM045014.1, from coordinate 38,649,613 downwards.
AAAGAGCACGCCGACTCAACCGGAAGGAGGAAATTGCTGGACAGTAAGATCGTTTGTGAGAGACTGTGAGTAGTCCAATCGATCTCCATCCTCTCTCTCTTGTCTATGGGACTCCCTGACGTGAATGCCAGGTCAGAAAATGGGTGATGACCATCTATATATATGTATTTCCCACTGAGTGTTGAATTGTAGTGATGAAGTGATGTGATGCACCGTTTGGAAGTGTGAACTTAAACCCGCCGGGTGTCCACTACTTACCTGAGTTTTCTGTCACGTTCTAAGACGTAAGAAGAGGCTAACATTGTTGTACTCCACAGATATTTGAGTGTACAATCTGACAGCCCATTGTGAAGAGGAATTCATACATGAATGCTTACCTGACTGCTTTGCAGCGAAGCCCTTTAGCCGTAAGTTCTCTGTCTGTCGTTACTGAAGAAGATGATTAAGTATCTGCGTATTCTCCTGTCTGCTTTGCAGCGAACTTCTCCCGTTGTAAGCTCTGTGTCTGCCAGTCCTTCAAGAGGAATTTATACCTGAATGCTCACCTGACTGCTTTGCAGCGAAGCCCTCCAGCCGTAAGCTCTCTGTCCGTCATTGTTGAAGAAGAGGATTACGTATCTGTGTATTCACCTGTCCGCTTTGCAGCGAACTTCTCCCGTTGTAAGCTCTGCGTCTGCCAGTCCTTCAAGAAGAATATATTCCTGAATGCTTACCTGACTGCTTTGCAACGAAGCCCTCCAGCCGTAAGTTCTCTGTCTGTCATTGCTGAAGAAGAGGATTACGTATCTGTGTATTCACCTGTCTGCTTTGCAGCAAACTTCTCCCGTCATAGGCTCTGTCTCTGCCAGTCCTTCAAGAGGATTTCGTACCTGAATACTTACCTGACTGCTTTGCAGTGAAGTCCTCCAGCCGAAGTTCTCTGTCTGACATCTGTAGAAGAAGAGGATTACGTGTCTGTATACTCACCTGACTGCTTGCAGTGGAGCTCCTCAGCCGTCAGTTCTCTGCCTGTCATCTGCAGAAGAAGAGGAGTACGTACCCGAAACACGCACCTTAACTGTTCCACCACAGTCCCTCCGGTCGTAAGTCTCGACCCGTCCTCCCCCTGGGAAGAAAAAGGGAGTACATCACCCGAAATACGCACCTGAACGGTCCTACAGCAGCCTCCCCCCAGTTGTGAGCCCCGGCTCGTCTCTCCCAGTGGAAGACAGCGAAGCCACTTACCAGAGCACCCCCCTACAGTGCACTCTGTGGGCCTCCGGCGGGTCCGCAGGACGGAATGACCCTGCCCAGAAGATTCACCATTTTAGATTCCCTTTTCCATTTTTATACTCAATAAAATACTGTGTTACTTGAGGCCTTGTCTGTCATCCTTGCCTGGCCTCCGTCCGACTCCCCAAGGGTGGTACGGGTCTTAGGGGTGGGTGCAGTCTGATTGGCCCGCCCCGTGACACTGTCGTTACAGTCTAATGACTTTTTGAATGGGTTCACTAGGGGCACTACTAGCAGCTAGAACTACTGCAAATACACATCAAAATGGCTATTTTTTTAAATATCAAGAAGGCTCGACACAACATGACACTTTGCTTGTAGTATTATAAGGGTCCCTACACATGAACTCGAGCATTGAGAACATTGTTCGTGTACAAAGAGTTTGCCTAAAAGGCGTTTTTGTTAGCACAGGATGTGGCTACCCCACGTTTTTTTACTGAATACAGAACCATGAACGTGGGGATACAGAGAAAAGGAAAAACTAAAGATTACATTTATAAAACGTAAAGCTTTTTTATTGGAGGGGATTTTTTTTGAAGTGATGACAATAATAACTGTAAATCATAAGGAAATACTTTGCAGTTAGGTTTGAATTTAAGGTATCTTGCTTTGTGAATATATCATACAAAAAAAGTTTAATATATCATTTAGCTTTTTATTTTCAGAGACATCACAGTGAAAAAGAACCTTACTGACAGAAATATTACACAACTGATGAAATGCAAGATATATGGAAGCTGAAATGTGAAGCCACAATTGTTTAGTATTGGAACAGAAGTAGAATAAGTGTAAAATAGATTCTTCCTCCTCTTGGCAAAAAGAGCATAGTGGGGAAATATTATGGTAAAATTTACTTAAATATATATTACAAGGGTAATAATGATGAATAATTTAAACTTATTTTATTGTGAAACAAATTTGTTTGGCACTGTCCATTCCTAATGAAATGTGATATTTGGGGAAAAGTGCAAACCAATTCAAGACTTAATAATTGTACTCTTACTATCAGTTATAAAGTTTCTTAAAAACAAATTACATTTAACATCCAGGATATTTACCCCTTGTATAAATAGTTGAGGGACATTCATATTCAAATAGTCTTTGTAAGCTTAATGTAGTTCTGTTTTGATACATTTAAACCATATAGTTCAATAACATTTTCATAAGAATAAAAGTCTCCCCTATTGTTAACTAAGTCTGAAACAAAAAACAATGCCCTTATTAAACCAATAAGGGAAGAAAAATTATTTACGGGCTGATAATATTAATTGTTCTATATGATATGAGGAGAAAAATTGTGTTTTAAGATCAGCTTCCATGACATAATAACATGGAAAGTTTCATAGGTAGTCTTGTACATTTAAAATCACAAGAAAGCAACAATTTTTAATTTCCACATCTTTCAAAAATCAAATTAGGAATCCAGAACCAGACTGAATTCCCCTTTAAACATTTTTTTTTCAACCAGTTTATTTTAAAAACCTGGTTCAAGGTAAAAAAGTCTAAAACATTCAAACCTTCCTTTGAGTACAGTTGAGTTAAAGATTTCCTGCTGACGTGTTCCCCTTTATTTTTCCATATAAATTTAAAATTAGGAGAGTCAATAGATTTACAGGTGACAGACTCAACATAAAGGGATATAGAAGGATAAACAAAGCTTGAAATTCTTTCAGCTTTAGATGGAGTTCTGCCATATATTGTAAGGTCTCTTTGTAACCATAAGCTAAAGATCTTTTTGGCAGTATCTAATTCAGGGAAATTCAGAGAAATTGGCTACCTCACGTTGTCTTCCGGTTTCTGCCATATGTAAGTTCCAGCGTTAAAAAAAAAAAAATTATTTTAAGTAAACTCCTTGTACACGAACAATGTTTCCAATGCTCCTTGAGTTCGAGAGCAGCTTTAGTCGTCAATATCCTTTTAAACGAACATTTGACTCGTTAATTTACCTGTTAGCTACTGTTACAACCTGAAATCAATACCTACAGGCTATCATGGCTTTTTACTGTGGAAAAAAAGAACTAATCTGTACCAAGAACTTTTTTTTTCTGATCCAAGGAAGTTAGTGTTATTGCATTTCCATTGCAAGAATAGCATGCATGTCAGCATCTTTATTAAAGTGTATTAGTGTGAATCTCTCTTATAAATACACACACAGGAACAGTTTAGCCAAGAATTACTGCTGACCATTATGTATTTGTGTTTTACAGGTGGATCTGGTGGCTGTAGGGGAAACTCTATTTGGCAAACAAAACTTTTCCTCCTTCCAGGGCCAGATAATGGTTTTCTGCCCCCCACAATACAGTCAAAAAAATGATTTTTCAGTTTTGTTCACTTTACCTGAACAATTCATGTTCAATTAATGCCATTTTGGCTTTTTTTCATTTCAACACGATTGTGTCATGTTAAACTGACTTAAAACTGTCACTCGTTGGTTTAACATAAAGTTTTCATTTTGAAAGAACATGTTTCAATCAAGTACCTCAAAATAAGTTTTACACTTCCCATCATGCTTTGCACAGGACTGGATATGGGGAGAGAAAATGTTGAAATAAAGTGTTATTTTATGCAGTTTTTAGTAAGATGTGATAATAAGGAGACTTTTTCATGTCTAATGCTCTATTATGTGGGCATTTTAAAAGACTTTATATTGGTGTATTTTGTGTGAGTTACCATTGTGGTGAAGTGTGGAGCTTGTGTTTGGGTTGAGGACCTGGTTAAAAGAAAGTCTAAAATACTTTAAAAAAAAAAAGCAACTTTAACGAGAGTGCTAGTGCATGATGTATGCATAGTAACATCCTTAAACTGCAAACAACTAACATCATGTGTAAAGAAAAGTTATATCTTACTTGCTAATGTTTTTATAACACTTTGGCTAAACTTGCATGGACAGTGGTTCTACATGATGTAAAATATTATCTCTACTCAGACATTTCATGTAGGATGAACTAAAGCAAACTGAGTAAACTCAACTAAAAGTAGACATGTCCTTATAACTTGATTTATTCATGTCCAAATAACATGGTACAAACATGTGGAACCACTGTCCATGAAAGAATCATGTTCAGCCAAAGAGTCATTTTTTTGAGTGTAGAACTTGAGGAACTGGCTAAACATGGATTAGGTAAACGTGAGATTGAAGCAGATAAGAATTGTGTTATTTACTTTTACACCTTATTATCTAACCTTCTTGCAAAGAAAGCTATGGAATGAGCTGCTTTGGATTTTATGTTAGCTTGAGCCTGTATGGTCCGATTTGTTAAACTGTCTCTATATTGGGAAACATTTGACTATGTTAATACATTTAGCTTTAGTTTTAAAGAAATATTGCAGAGTAGTTTACTCTTTTAATGCATTTCCATAAGTTTCCATGTAGCCATTTTAATAGTTACACCTATGCAACACTTTCTCATGCCAAGGCATCACTTTGAAAGTGTCCAGGAATACCTCCCAATGAATCCTTTTGCATCAGCTATCTGAAGTTAGTCAATGGTGGTTATGGTTAGTGTGAGGATCTGGGTGGTGCATTCAGATGCTAAGCTACACCATATATTGTATGTTAATGTTCTTTCACATATGGTCAAATGTGTGATGGCCTTGTGAGTGAGACCAGGCTCTTTTCTTCTGTCATATGCAATTTTCTTAGGAGTGTAGGGTTTGTTTAGTTTCAAAGCTGTAAACTTAGTAGAAACACAAATGATCTTAGGTTAACTGTGGTAGTCACACAGGTCTACGTTTGGGGTTTGGCAACACTGCGATTATGTCTGAAAATATGAGTCCTGAAAGATCTTGTAGCAACTAATGAATGTTACTTTGCCACTAGGAACCGATTATACTGATGTTTACATTTCCATTTTTAGGAAAACCTGTGCACGAGTCAACGGAGGCCGGACGCACAAACTCAAAGATTGGGTTAAACTGGAGTTTATCTGAATTAAACAACTTTATTTGCCAAAGCTACCTTCGCATCAGTTTAAATTTGGTAGGCTTTGAATTGGCAAGGACAGGCAAAGGACGCAAGATCCAGAAATTGCAAGTTAGTTCTGTGAAGGAACTAAAAGCAGTTGTTGGCAAAAGCAGGCCATCGTGCCACGAGCCACTGTCTTGCAGGTATGGAATTATACACAGGGATTTATATCATACTACAATCATATAAATGTGTTCTCTGTAATGTCTATACCTATAACTGGAGTTACCCTCTCTACCCTCAAGTAACATCACCACCCTCTGCCATGTCCCAGAATTCATTCCCACCACTCGCAGCTCCAGCCGTAGATGAGACCTCACAAGTGGTTTCAGATCATGTCAATATTAAAATGATTGTACATCTAATGATTTTTGTTATGTCCACTATGCACTTTGTAGTGATGAGTGGCAAATACAAATATAAACAGTTTTTTTTTTTTTTATATATATATATATAATATGTATTAAGATGTATCTATTTATTCTGTGTGATGTCTGAGCAGTTACATTCCCTAGGATAAGTTTTTTAATTTTTCTACCTATGGATATTTTCTAATGATGTATTTTGTTTCCACTATGAGTGTGTGTTCTCTTGCTGAAGGTGAAATCATTTGGATTTTCTGTGTACTACCAGGTGGCATCCACATCCTCTGCCATATCCATGGATTCATTCCCACCACTCTCAATTGCTCCGGTACAAGATGAGACCGCGCCTGTGGCTGAGAGTACCCAAGCTCAAAGTGTGGTTGCAAATCAGGTAACCAATTTTGACACTGTATAGAATAAATAGTATTTACTCATTTTATGTGCGTGTACTATTTAATGGTGATTTGTGAGAAAGGCCTTTTTTTTATTATTATTTTTTATTTTTTTTTATAAATGCTTTACTTTAGGCTCTTCATGAATGGCGAGCAATATGTGCCCAGCAAGACCAGGAGTATAATACAAGTTTGTTGGTGGATCAGGAGAAGGTAATGCTTCCAAGTTTTATGTATGATTTACATTCTCTTACATAACGCATACATACTTTTAATGTGGTCTTTTAATAGGACTGGAAGAAACTAGTCTATCAGGCTTGTGAGGAAAGATGTCAAAAGGTTTGTGTTTATAATAAATTAGTTTGATAAACTAGCTGAAGGTTTTTTTTTTTTAAATGAGAGATCACATTTCAGGCTATGTGAGCCCTCCACCCGCTCACCGCTGCCTGATCCATCCACCCAGCCACCGCTCACTCTGTTCTCACAACCACAAGAAATCCTGACTCTTTATGATGAACCATCACTCTCTCCTTCATCTGCCCAAGAACCAATCATTATTCTTGATGAACAAGATGAGTCGGTTTCACAAAATCAGTCTCCTGTATCAACACATCACCTCGGAGGACCTGTGGATGAGTGTGTTTTTCTCATTAACTTGATTTTATATTTTTCTAGTGTATGTAGATGTTTCATTTTCTATATCCTGTTACATTTAATCAGGTGGTTAAAATAAAATGCATGAACTTCTTTGTTTGCAGGACTGATCTACAGACCGTATTGAAAAAAATGGTCAGCAAAGTTGATGGAAGATTCTGTCCAACAAGCAACCAAATAAATGTGTGCAGGGATAATATTTTACTGTGCAGCCTGCGGGCATTCAAGCGTAGGTTCTTCAACCTTGAAGCAAAATTGGATGTTGTGTTTGTGGATGAAGATGACAATGGTGAAGGGGCAGTTGACGAAGGCAGCCCGACAAGAGAGTACCTAAGGCTGTTGATGAGGGCCGTCCACCTGTCAAATATCTTTGAGGGACACGAGAAAGACCGGCAGTTGTCTCTTGATACTCAAGGTAGGGAAGCCCAAATTCTTAGGACTGTCCTCATTCAACTGGCAGAATTCTAGAAATGTATACACGGAAACATGATTTCTCCCTTATTTCTCCTGTCTGATTTGTTTATTCTGTTTGTTTTTTATGTATTGGGCAGGTTTCATCCTGTGTTTATTGTCTGTATCTTCTTTTATTCATTTAGTTATTTTGCCTTAATTTGTTAACTCTTGGTTAGGATTTTTCCATGATTCTTCGTTTCTTTAATGTACTGAATCACCTTTTTGAAACATGTTTTGAAAGGTGCAATAAAAAGTTATTTGTAGTAGCACTAATATTAATCATAGCATTTTAAGGTGTTATATTAACAAGCATTACAGCAGAGCAAGATTTTACTGTTATTTCTTTAATTTTAGCTTTGCAGACTAAACTTTACATGTGGGTGACAAAAATGATTGCTGTGTGTGTGGTCCATGGAGGAGTCGGTCCACATTTCTTTTCCGAAAGGCTTTTCCATCAAATCTGTGGAATACCAACACCCACGGCCACGGTGGATGAAGTTGGTGACCATACTTTCAGGGAACAGTTAATTGTCACAGTGTCTGGTTTGTGTATCCCTGGGTGTCCGTTAGAGGTCTCACTTCCCCATATCATCACCCCACCTCAGGAACTACATTTCCCAGAGTCTTGTTGATACTCATCACTGTTCATTGCACTCAGCTGTACCTGGTCATTAATCATTGCACTCAGCCAATTCCCCATTAGTATTGTCATTTCCCTGTGTATAAATACCCCGGTTGTTCTGTCATTGTTACGGAGTCCTTGTTTAATGTCACCCTGGTTTGTTGTATTTCCTTGCCGTTGTTTATGGTACTTGTTTATGGTCTGCTTACCTGGATTTTGACCCTTGCCTGATTGGATTATGATATTCGGATTATCCCAATAAAACACTGCGTTTGGATCTATCTCTTTGTGTGCGTGTTGTGACAGAAGGACTCCGTCATGCTCAGATCCAGCGGTGTGGGATTTCGTATCCGTTCCCCAGTCACCATGGAGGAGCGGAGGGGTAGACTCCGGAACTTAACCACCCTTCGTCAAAGGGGGCGTGAGGTGGGTGATCTGGCTCAAGCGTTTTGGACTATGGCGGTAGGGCTGGGGTATAACGATGAGGCACTAAAGGGTTTGTTTAATGACTGCCTGGATGACCCTTTGCCTCGGTGGGAGATGAAGGGGCTGGAGATCCTAGACTTTTGGGGGTTCACCAAGTACCTGCACCATCGTGCTCAGTGGGATGCAGTAACCACACCTGAGTCTCCAGACAAGACTGCCGCCAGCCCAGCGCCACAGCACAAGAGGGCCGCCAGCCCAGCGCCACAGCACAAGATGGCCGCCAGCCCAGCGCCACAGCACAAGATGGCCGCCAGCCCAGAACCATTGCACAAGATGGCCGAATCTACACCTGTGTTGCCAGACAAGGTGGCTGACTCAACGCCTGAGTCTCCCGTCAAGGTGCCACCGACTCGCCATCATAGAGGGAGGAGGAGACAGGCGTCTACCATTCCTCAAAGCCCGGAGGACGTTCCCGAGCAGGCCGCTGCCGTCCAGGAGGACGTTCCCGAGCAGGCCGCTGCCGTCCAGGAGGACGTTCCCGAGCAGGCCGCTGCCGTCCAGGAGGACGTTCCCGAGCAGGCCGCTGCCGTCCAGGGGGACGTTCCCGAGCAGTCCGATGCTGTTCCGGAGGCCGAGGCGGTGCCCGATGCTGTTCCGGAGGCCGAGGCGGTGCCCGATGCTGTTCCGGAGGCCGAGGCGGTGCCCGATGCTGTTCCGGAGGCCGAGGCGGTGCCCGATGCTGTTCCGGAGGCCGAGGCGGTGCCCGATGCTGTTCCGGAGGCCGAGGCCGTTCCCGATGCAGTGCCCGAGGCCGTTCCCGAGGCGGTGCCCGATACCGAGGCCGTTCCCGATGGGGTGCCCGAGGCCGTGACCAAGGCCGTTCCAGAGGCGGTGCCCAAGGCCGTTTCCGATGCCGTGACCGAGGCCGTTCCAGAGGCGGTGCCCGAAGCAGAGGCGCCTCACGTCTCCACAGGCCGTCCAGAGTGCCTTCACGTCTCCACAGGCCTTCCAGAACGCCTTCACGTCTTCACAGGGCCTCTGGAGGGGCAGGTTCCGCTCTGGTCGCTCAAGTGGCGGGTTCCTCCCTGGCCATCGCCACAGCCTGCTCCTCACTGGCTCTCCGAATGGCAGGTTCCGTTCTGGCCACTCAAATGGCGAGTTCCTCCCTGGCCGTCTGCACAACTAGAATGGACTGATCCTCCGTGGCCACCTGAACTGCCTGGTCCCTCGTGGTCCCCTGAACTTTTGGGTCCACCCTGGCCCCCTGAACTGACTGATCCACCTTGGCTGCCGGTGGAGCCATCGCTGCCGGTCCCTGTTCTCCTACACTGGTCTGGCCCTCCATCCCTCCCCCTGTTCTACCTCCACCAGTCCACCTCCCTCCTGGTCTCTTTGTTTTGTGTTTGTTTTGTTCTGAGGAGCATCTGGAAGCTGCTCTTTAGAGGGGGGGTAGTGTCACAGTGTCTGGTTTGTGTATCCCTGGGTGTCCGTTAGAGGTCTCACTTCCCCATATCATCACCCCACCTCAGGAACTACATTTCCCACAGTCTTGTTGATACTCATCACTGTTCATTGCACTCAGCTGTCCCTGGTCATTAATCATTGCACTCAGCCAATTCCCCGTTAGTATTGTCATTTCCCTGTGTATAAATACCCCGGTTGTTCTGTCATTGTTACGGAGTCCTTGTTTAATGTCACCCTGGTTTGTTGTATTTCCTTGCCGTTGTTTATGTTTCTTGTTTATGGACTGCTTACCTGGATTTTGACCCTTGCCTGATTGGATTATGATATTCGGATTATCCCAATAAAACACTGCGTTTGGATCTATCTCTTTGTGTGCGTGTCGTGACATTAATAAAAGTAAGCAGGAGAAAGGTGTTATACATTGAATGTACAGTACAGTGACACAGCCTTATTTTCTATTAACTTTCTATTATTAACCCTCATGTGGTGTTCAAAACCCTATAACACCTGTGGTGTTCCCGGTCAAAAATGACCGGCCCATAAAAAAAAAAGCTTATAAATCACTCATTATACCATATTTTTACCCAATCTTGGATTCAATCTTTTTGTCAACATGTTCTCTTTCAATTAGGACTGGTTTTATATTTTGATTTGCATCTGAATAATCATAGGCCTCATTTATTTGAGAGTAGGCATTTCATTTTTTGAGTAAATTTTTTTTAATTTTTGAATAATTTTGGAAATATTAAATAAAATCTGAAGAAAATTGGTATTGTTGATCACACTAGTCTACTCTAATGTTTCACCAGGAATTTTGTTTTGAAACTTTTGTTTTGTAAAAAATATGGCACATAGTCACACTTGTGGTGTTCCCGGTCAAAAATGACCGGCCTATAAAAAATAGCTTATAAATCACTCATTATACCATATTTTCACCCAATCTTGGATTCAATCTTTTTGTCAACTTGTTCTCTTTCAATTAGGACTGGTTTTATATTTCTGTTTGCATCTGATTAATCATGGGCCTCATTTATCTGAGAGTAGGCATCTAATTTTTTGAGTAAAAAACATAATTTATGAGTAAATTTGGAAATATGAAAAAAAATATGAAAAAAAAATGGCTACTGTTGATCACACTAGTCTACTCTAATGTTTCACCAGGAATTTTGTTGTAAAACTTTTGTTTTGTAAAAAATATGGCACATAGTCACACTTGTGGTGTTCCCGGTCAAAAATGACCGGCCTATAAAAAATAGCTTATAAATCACTCATTATACCATATTTTCACCCAATCTTGGATTCAATCTTTTTGTCAACTTGTTCTCTTTCAATAAGGACTGGTTTTATATTTCTGTTTGCATCTGATTAATCGTGGGCCTCATTTATCTGAGAGTAGGCATCTCGTTCTATGAAAAATGGTCAGTTATGAAATGGTAAAAAAAAAAATAATAAAAATAAATAAATAAACTTTTTCAATTAAATCAAATGTTCAAAACCCCAACCTTTGTTCCCTTTCAGTCGGTCACTCTCGACGCCACGTCGGTGAACGACGAAAATGGGATATCGCTTCGATAGACCAATCTACTTCGAGTGTAAACTAAACGAGCCAATGCACATTGGCATGCAATTATTGCATCCAGCTGCCGCTGATCACAGCGTGAGTATAATAAGGCAGCAGGTGCAATGCATACCAGCTTTTCGCTTCAGAGCTGAGCGTTAGTATTGTTCTGCTCAACTGTGTCTGCTGTGAACTACGAGTTCAGCACGCTCTCAGAAGCTTTGTGTGTTGGCGAGACGGCGCTTCAGCGGTGGTCGTTCCAGCGTCGAGTGGATTGCACACTTCAGGCTGCACTACCCCTTGTCGTGTTGCAAGCGGCCAATTCCCCTGTGCGCCTCAGCGCTAAAAGAGCATTTCCTAAAGAGCAAATTTCTCTAAAAGAGCTTCATGGGTGCGTCTTTGTAAAGACGACGGATCGTCCTTCTAAGGATGCCGTTTCACCCGTGCGTTTCTGGGTGCGGTCGTTACCTGGCAACGGGTGATGGTCACGATTGCTGCCTCACGTGTCTGGGCAAACACGCTGAGGTAGCTTTCGTGGATGAGTCATCTTCTCTCTGCAGGAAGATGATCATCTCGGAACTGCGAACCGGGCTCTGCTTCCTTCAAAAAAGGGGGCGGAGTCCCGCTGCTGCGATTTGGGGCTCGTTCTGGCGGCCGACAGACAAAAACCATTTCCAGCAGTAGCACGGGCGGTTTGAGGATTATAGTAATGGCAAACCCCGCAGGAAACCAACCCTCTGGGGACCATCTCTCCTCTTGCATCTCCGATCCAGAAGAGTAACCCACGGAACGCGCTGGGCCCTCTTCAAAGAGCATACCAGTGGTATCCAGTGGGCCTCCCCCTGACCAGATGTCGATCTCAGCATCAGAGGGAGAGCTGTCAGATGAAGATTCAGCTGTGCTGCTGCCCTCTGGGACGGTGGCGGAGCCTGAATTGGATCCGGAGATGACAGCTATGCTTTCCCGGGCCGCCCTCGAGGCAGGATGATTGGTTTTCTCAAGGTGGCGCGCGCTGGTTTTCAGCGCCCCACCCTGGTGCCTTTCTTCCCGGAAGTGCATGACGAGCTCACCAGGTCGTGGATGGTACCTTTTACTGCCAGAAACTGGCTGGTGGGCTCCTCCTCCGTCACCACCCTCAATGGCAGTGCAGCGAAGGGGTATTCGGTGATTCCCCCAGTGGAGCGGGCGGTAGCGATGCAAGTGTGTCCTAAGTCTGCCTCCTGCTGGCGGGGAGACCCGGTGCTTCCTTCCCGGGCCTATAGGCATTCGTCTGGTCTAACCGGCGGTGCCTATATGGCTTGCGGGGAAGCTGCTTCTGCCTTACACGCTGTGGCGTTACTGCAGGTGCACCAGGCCAAGGCACTGAAGGACCTGCACGAGGGTGGTTACGATCAAGAAGTTCTGAAAACTCAGAACTGCCACTGGCCTTGCGCTCCGAGCGACGAAGGTCACTGTGCATTCTCTGGGTCGTGCGATGTCCACGCTTGTGGTCCAGGAGCACCATCTCTGGCTGAGTCTGGTTGAAATGAGGGATGCCGACAAAGATCAGTTCCTTAATGCCTGTGTCCTAGACCGGCCTCTTCGGTGACATGGTCGAGAACCTGGCCCAGCAGTTCTTGGCTGCACGGGAGCAGACTGAGGCGGTCCAACCTTTTGCCCGGCGGGCAGCTGCTGCCTCCACCCATCCGCCGGTTGCAATGCCCCAGCCTGCTCGTCGCCGAGGGCGGCACCCTGCGTCCACCCGCTCCCGCGCCGCATCCGCAGCAGCCTCCAGCAAGTGGCGCCGTAGAGCTGGGCATAGGCAGGCCGCCCCACCCGTCCTGGCCCCCGTCAAACCTGGCGGTGAGCGGAAGAGCAAGAGGCCCTGGGACGGGTGGCCCAGAGAGAGGTAGCCGCTTTATGGGGGATGGTAAAAGCACCTCTCCCTCCCCTGGAGGAGGGCCAGGGGAGAATCTGGAAATCTCGACGAGAGAGTGGTTTTCTCTGTCTCTGGGTCCCAAGAGGGCACGGAGAGTTGCGGACGGCCAAACACCGGACCTCACTCATCCTCCTCCTTCGTCAGATGGCAGCAGCGGGCGGTTCGAGAGCGTCAACAAAGGCCCTACTCACGCACCCTCTGCCAACCCGTGGAACCAGGTGAACCCTGCACCCCACACTCGCACCACACTCAGGCCTGCTCACAAGCCGCCCGAGATGGGTCCCTGTGTTCCACCTCGCTGCCCCACTGCGGGTACGGCTGTGGTTCCGCTGGTCCCGCTTGTACGGTTTCTAAGCGCCTGGTCAGTGCTACCCAGCCCATCTCGCTGGCTCCTGCGGACCATCAGCCTCGGCTATGCGATTCAGTTCGCCCGGCGTCCCCCCAAGTTCAGCGGTATCCGCTTCACTACAGTAAAAGCGTCCGATGCCCCTGTTCTGCGGGAAGAGATCGCAGTCTTACTGGCGATAGAGCCGGTCCCTCCAGCCGATATGAGGACGGGGTTTTACAGCCCCTACTTCATTGTACCCAAGAAAGGCGGTGGGTTACGACCAATCTTGGATCTGCGAGTTTTGAACCGGGCCCTTCATCGGCTACCGTTCAAGATGTTGACGCAGAAACGCATCTTTGAGTGCGTCCGTCCCCGAGATTGGTTTGCAGCGATCGACCTAAAGGACGCGTACTTTCATGTGTCGATCCTTCCACGCCCCAGACCTTTTCTGCGGTTTGCGTTCGAAGGATGGGCATATCAGTACAAGGTCCTGCCCTTCGGGCTGTCCCTGTCTCCCCATGTCTTCACGAAAGTCACGGAGGCGGCTCTTGTTCCCCTCAGAGAGCAGGGTGTTCGTATTCTCAACTATCTAGATGATTGGCTGATACTAACACAATCTCGGGATCAGTTGTGCGAGCACAGGGACCTGGTGCTCCGGCACCTCAGCCTGTTGGGCCTTCGGGTCAACTGGGAAAAGAGCAAACTCTTGCCAACACAGAGGATCTCTTTTCTCGGTATGGAGTTGGATTCGGTCGAACAGACAGCACGCCTCACAGAGGAATGTGCGCGGTCGGTGCTAGCCTGCTTGAATACATTCAAGAGTAGGACAGCGGTCCCACTGAAACTCTTTCAGAGGCTCCTGGGGCATATGGCGGCCGCAGCGGCACTTACACCGCTCGGCCTGTTACATATGAGACCGCTCCAGCACTGGCTTTATGGCCGAGTCCCAAGGTGGGCGTGGAAGCGCGGCACTCACCGGGTCCAAGTTACACCGGCCTGTCGCCAAACCTTCACCCCGTGGTCAGATCTTGCGTTTCTCAGGGCAGGGGTGCCCCTAGAGCAGATCTCCAGGCATGCTGTGGTTTACACGGATGCCTCCACCACCGGCTGGTCCGAACGGACAACACGGCGACCGTTGCGTACATCAACCGACAAGGTGGTCTGCGCTCCCATCGCATGTCACAACTCGCCCGCCACCTCCTCCTTTGGAGTCGGAAGGTTCTGAGGTCTCTTCGTGCCGTTCACATTCCAGGCCTGCTCAACCATACAGCCGATGAGCTGTCTCGAGCAATGCTCCCGGGAGAATGGCGACTCCATCCCCTGACGGTCCAGCTGATTTGGAGACGGTTCGGAGCCGCTCAGGTAGACCTGTTTGCTTCTCCAGAGACCGCTCACTGCCAGTTGTTCTACTCCCTGACCGAGGGAGCTCTCGGCACGGACACACTGGCACACAGCTGGCCGCGGGGCCTACGCAAGTATGCGTTTCCCCCAGTGAGCCTTCTTGCACAGACACTGTGCAAAGTCCGGGAGGACGAGGAGCAAGTCTTGCTAGTGGCGCCGTATTGGCACACGTGGACCTGGTTCCCTGAACTAGTGCTCCTCACGACAGCCCCTCCTTGGCCGATTTCTCTGAGTAAGGATCTACTGACTCAGAGATGGGGCACCATTTGGCACCCACGTCCAGACCTTTGGAAACTCCATGTCTGGTCCCTGGACGGGACGCGGAGGTTCTAGGTGACCTGCCCCAGGAGGTAGTGAACACCATCACTTCGGCAAGAGCACCGTCTACGAGACACACTTACGCCTTGAAGTGGAACCTGTTCGTCGAGTGGTGTTCTTCTCGCCGAGAAGACCCCCGTAGATGCCCGATTGCGGTTGTGCTTTCCTTTCTGCAGCAAGGGATGGTAAGGAGCAAGTTTTAATAATGACTGATGTTTTCTCCAAGTTTACACAGGCAGTTCCAACTTATGACCAAAGAGCATCCACAGTAGAGAATGTCCTGGTGAAGGAATGGTTTTGCCGGTTTGGAGTCTCAACCCACATTCATTCAGACCAGGATCAAAGTTTTGAAGGGGAATTGATACAACGACTTTGCGACCTGTATGGGATACAGAAGACATGCACCATGCCTTACCATCCCCAAGGCAATGGCCAATGTGAAATGTTTAAATGGACACTGCATGCCCTCCTTTGTACATTTCCCAAGTCTGCAAAAGCTGACTGGCCTAATTATTTGCCTCGATTGTTGTTCTCTTCTAATACAACCATACATCAGACAAAGAGTGAGTGCCAACATTTTTTAATGTTTGGCAAAGAAATTAATTTGCCAGTTGATTTCCTCCTTGGGAGAGTTTTACAGCCAACGGTATGGACAGTAATGGATTGGATGGAGGAACATCGGGAGCGTTTGCAAGTGGCTTTTAATGGTACTCGAGAGAGTATTCAAGCAGCAGCCAGACTGAGGAAGGAGAGGCATTATCAGAAGGGTTATAGCTGCCATTTGAAAGAAGGACAGTTGGTTTATCGAAGGGACTACAGTAATCGAGGTAGGAATAAAATACAAGATGTCTGGAGTCTGACAAAGTACAAGGTAATCCAAGCACCTATGGAGGGAGGAACTGTTTACTCTATTGCCCTTCCAAATACCCTTGCACGAGTTAAAAGGGTACACTGTACTATGTTGAAACCTGTGCCTGATGTTTTTCCTCTGTATCCTTCTCAATTTGTGGGCCCTGAGTCTTTGGGGTTTGAGAATGTTGGAAGAGAGGAAATGGAGGAGGGAAAATTGATTTGTGTCCTACCGCCAGAAGAGACTCCACCTGCTACTGTCCCAGTTCCAGTCCCCACCCCCCCCTCACCCCGGTCACACAGAATCGGTGGATGGCCTACTGCATCCTGATGGCTGGCAGGAGATTTTAGGGCAGGTGGCTGATAGGTTGCCTTTTGCAAGCACTGAGGCATCAGACAGTGGACTGATCTCTCTACGCAGGTGGGCAAGAGAAACTGCAGGGAGACATGCCAGTCCTCACCACTTGCCTAGAGCTGTGGGGAGTAGTGCAAGGGGGCTGCGACTTCTTTCCCTAGTCAAAGTGCAGGGGTGACGGTTGTTTTTAGATGTATTATCGTATCGTAACTCTCATGACATTCTAGAGTAGAGCAGAATGACTTTTAATTGTGACACTAAATTCTAATAACATAAATCAGCTTCTTTCCAGAGCATTTACCGACCTGAATATGAGCCAGATGGACAGCAGTGACTCTGATCTGAAGTAAACACACTTGGCTAAAGTTAAAAAGTCACTTTCCAGTTTTCAAGGGACACTGTCAGCAGGTGAGGAAACCTTAAACCTTAAACCTAACTAGATTAATTAACACAACTTCCTTGATTATGCTGTTTCACACCTTTTTTTTTTTTTTTTTCTGGTGAACCAAACCAGCCTGGAGCAGGATGACAATCCATCCTGAACTTTACAGCAGAGAACAATTTAAATGTGGACTTTTTTATGCAGTCTTGGTAACAGTAAGTGATGAAAGTGGCGTGACATACAGCCAAGTATGGTGACCCATACTCAGAATTCGTGCTCTGCTTTTAACCCATCCAAAGTGCACACACACAGCAGTGAACACACACACACCGTGAACACACACCCGGAGCAGTGGGCAGCCATTTATTCTGCGGCGCCCGGGGAGCAGTTGGGGGTTCAGTGCCTTGCTCAAGGGCTCAGTCGTGGTATTGAAGGTGGAAAGCGTGCTGTACATTCACTCCTCCCACCTACAATTTCTGCTGGCCCGAGACTCGAACTTACAACCCTTGGATTGCAAGTCCAACACTCTAACCATTAGGCCACGACTGCCCCCCAAAGCTGTTTGTTAATGAGTAGGATTAACCTTCTCTGTCTCCTCTCAGGATGTAAACGAGTTCTTCATGGCTTGTCTGTCCTGTCTGAAAGAGGAAAGCATGACCTTGATATCGTCTCATCCCTCATACATGAGCCCCGTGTCCAGTATGGAGTTCAAGCTTAAAAGTGAGTGCACCTGCAACAGGTGATGCCATCATGTGACATTTCATGTGTCCAATTGTTTGGCCTAAAGATGAATGCATTTGTATGAACTTATGGTCATTCAAAAGAAGCCAAACATTGAAATGTTTATGTTCACTCTGTTATTTTGGCTGTGGCATCAAGTAAAGTTTCACAGAGGAATCAAACTGCCTCTCGCTGGTCATCGGCCCTCATGCGAGTATCACAGACAGTCTGCAGCAGTACATGAATGTGAGTATCAGTGCTAAAGTGATATATTACATGAACAGGAGTCTCTCGTGTCTCTAATCAGCTGATGTCTGTCTCTGTTTTCCTCAGGTGTTGTTCATTGATTGCGTGTGCAGTCTGTGTGGTAGACCGCAGGCCTCTGAGACCCTGAAGTTTCTCACTCTTCCTCGGTACGACACACTGCTGATCAGTTAGTGATCTGAAGAACAGCCAAACATGAGCTGCTCTGTAACGTCTGATCTCTCGCATGTCTCTGCAGGGTCCTGGTCCTTCTGCTGCTGCGCTTTGACTTCACGTCCTCCATGATCAAGCTGAATAATCGACTGGAGATTCCTCAGGAGCTGACGTTGTCCTGCGTTAAAGTTACGCTGCTGTTTATCAAACATTGGTCAGTTACAGATAGGGTTGCAAAAAGGTGGAAAATTTCCAGTAATTTTCGGAAACATTCCAGAAATTTTGGAAACTTTCCAGGGATTTTTTGAAAGTTTCCAGAAATTTTTCACCCCTTCGCAACTCTAGTTACAGAACAGCCATCCTGTCCATCATATAACTGTGAGTGATTACAGTGGTTATTCCTGTACGCATGACCTGATTGTTCGTGAACAGCCTTCTGTGCATCTGATTGTTTTGATGTCAGTCTCTTTCATTGATTTGCATATTATTATTGAGCTATTTTTAATAGTGATTTGTTGCATGTCAGTGTGCATTAGGTTTAGATTTGTGCAGAGTGTGGAAATCATATTGCTGATTATTAGTTTACAAATGTAACTACTGGAATTAGGAAGTTATTTTGAAGACCAACCTGGGAAGAGAGACACATCTTTTATCCAACTACTGAGTAATATTTCAGTGCTTGGGGGTTGTAGCCTTCAAAGATTGTAATTAGAAATGCTGTAGTGACTGTTAATTACTTTACAAGACAGCTTCAGAAAAAAATTAGCCATTTGTTTATTTATTTTTGTTTTTATTTTCATGAAGTGTTTTCTTTTTTGATCTATGATCTTCAACACAACAGAGCTTGCAGCCGAATTTCTCAGAGAATATTCAGGAAAAAGAATCTCACACAAGTGTTAATTCGTGGTTTCCTCATCAGGATCTGATTTGCATGGCTCATATCTGGTGCTGGATGCTAAAGACACAAACATGTCCTCCAGCTCAGGAAACAGACATTACTCTAATGGTGAACTGTCCAACATATGGTGGTTCATCAACAATAACTGCATAATCAACCTGCACCCTCAAAAAAAAAAAAAAAAAAAAAAAAACCTTCTCTACAGTCAAAGCAAATATGCTGACTTGTTGCTTACCTGAAATTACTTTTACCTATGGTTAAAATGGCAGTAGATTAACAATTCTCATGAAAAACTCAGGCAAAGAAAACATGTTTGTATTTTTATTTATTAAATATAAAACTCAAACTTCATTAACTGCAAAAAAGTGTGAAAAATATAGAAATGTAAAAAGCTGTTTGTGGATATGTAAGAAAATTAGTAAGACAAAAAAAAAAAAAACATTTAAACAAAATCATATTTAACTCTAGATAATACAGTGAATATACATCTCTAAAGTATTTTAATCAAGCATGTGCATAAGCAGTTCACTCAGATTTATTTCTTAAAGGGGTCATCGGATGCCTATTTTCCACAAGTTGATATGATTCTTTAGGGTCTTAATGAAAAGTCTGTTGGTTAAAACACCCTTTTTACGTGTCAAAATCAGCTGTGCAGAAATCAACCTATTTTTTGCTTGTAGCTTTAAATGCTAATGAGCTTTGATGACCCCACCCCTCTCTTCTGTGATGTGACGAACCCTGCTCTAAGACTGTTTACTAGCCGCAGAACTTGCTAACTAGCACATTATTAGGAACATCGATTGCAAAGATTCATAAAAAACCATATACTCACTTCTTCTGTTGGTGAAGCTGGATCATGAATGATTCGCGCGAACATAAACGCACTTAGTTTGATCGGGGCACATTCTCTTCAGAAACAAACATAATCTACTGTGTCTTCAGCGGCTCAGATGTCGGGTGTAAATGACGACTGCTATGTTTATTATTACATCCAACAACAAAACACCTCAATCGCTTAGGAGACAATCTTGTCTACATCTGCTCCGGCGGTGAAACAATGTTGGACTGATGACAGCTCACTCAGGGCGGAGCTAAGGTAACTATCGTGGGAGGGGCCTTCATCCGTGTGATGTCACACAGACAAGGAGCTGAGAACGGCCTGATTTGCAAAAGGGGATATTACTTTTAGGTAATTAAAATAAAACCACTGTGTGGATTTTATCATTATAGGGTAGATGTGTACACACACTGCCAAAACACATTTATGTTAAACAACATATAAAAGTGAAATTAGCATCCTATGACCCCTTTAAGCAATGCAAGCGCTACTTGTCTGCTGCTGTGAATCTCTTTCAGCCGTCTGTTATCTTCACTGCACTCAGGGACCTTTAACAGATAAAACAGATACAAGATGATGCAGGTGATGTGAATAATGCAGATCTAAGAAGTAACTGAAACCCGTAAAGGAGATTTATAATGTAAAAGAACCAATATATGCCACAATCTACGACAACAAGTGCAAATTGTGAGCTTGCTGTCAGTTATTATAAAATTATTGTACAATTATAACACAATTATTGTTTTATTTAATTTTTTTGGTTACCCTTCTTCCTAACAGAAGCATAAGTTGCATCACCAACTCCAGCATCAGCATCTGAAGAACACAAAACATCAATAATAAAATAATGATAAAATGTAAGATTTATATATTTCTTCAATGAGCCAGATGACTTTAGAAGTCAGTGAAAGAGATAGTTCACCCACCAAAATTAAAATGTTCATAATTTTGCACACCTCTGCATTTCTTTACTTTTGTTATGACTTCTGAGTGTCACATCATTTGAAAAAAAAAAGCAAAAAAATAAATAAATAAATAAAATAAAAAAATATAATATAATAATTATATATATATATATATATATATATATATATATATATATATATATATATATATATTTTTTTTTTTTTTTTTTTTTTTTTTTTTGCTTTTATATATATATATATATATATATATATATATATATATATATATATATTTATATAGTTGTTGTTGTTTTTTTTTACCTTTATCCAAATATGACCATAAGACCTCTGAATATGTGACCTCCAAAAATGACTCTGGATCATCTGAAACAAACAGGTCAACATTACTGACTGATATTTGCTGATTATGAATAGTATGTGTTAAGATGGTTTAAAACTCAACCTTTGTGTCTCTTCTTCACTTCAGTCACGTCGTCATAAATGTGATCAGGACCTGCTGGACAGCAAACAAGCATTTGAGGATAAAAGGTAAAAAGCAAAGCAGTCTTGAAGGGAAAAAAATAATTATGAAGCTTAAAGGGATGGTTCAAAAATATTTTTTGAAGAATGCTGGGGTCTAAACTGAACCCAACTGATTATTATTATTTATTTATTTGTTCCACAGATAAGTCATATGATTTGAACTGACATGGGTAATTCTTTGTTTGTGTGAATGTGTGAACTATCACTTTAAATGATTAGTTAGTGAGGCTGACCAGACTGTAGAGGAGAGTTTTCTGGTTGAGATTCTGCAGATTGATTTGGGACTGATGTCTGGTTAATGTTACACTGCTGATCTATAATAGAAACAGAGAGCATTATGGTCACTCAAGAGTATCTGCAGTGATTACACTGACTCTTTATGCTGATATTTAGATCTTCTCATGAGCCTTTATTCATAAACTGTATCTTTCATGTGTTTCTGTTCAGTTGTATTAATCATGTCATGAACTGCTCCACACCTTTGTTCTTCTTGTATCTCCACAGCAGCAGCAGTGAGATGAAGATCAACAAGCAAACACTCAATCCCACAACCACAGCAGTGACCAGAAGAGAAGATGAAGCTGTGAGACAGGAGAACACACACATGCAGATCTGATCGTGAGTCACATATAATACTATTTCATAAAACCTAATATTTCAAGGCTTCTGACTTCACGCCCTTTGCTCCTGCTGGTTATAACATTAATTTGAACAAACATATCATTGATAATCTAGAACATTCTATAATAAACCTTATTTGCCTCAAAAGGCGGCATCTTAAAGCCACAAAAAAAAAAAAAACTGATAAATAATGTTTATCACAGTATTTACTCACCATTAGCAGACAGATGTATTCGGTTACCCTCCTGTGATGAGTTTGGTCTCTCATCTCTCCGTCCTCTACACCAGTACTGATCCAGATCAGACTCATTCAGTGCTTTAATACTGAGAGTGTTTCTGTTTACAGTGTAACGATCAGATGACTGTAACATTACACTGTCTTTATACCACTCATATCTCCAGTCACTGTGATTAGACTCAATCACACACTTCAGAGTGACTGTCTCTCCAGTGAATACAGGACTGTCTGGAGTCACAGTCAGTGTAGATCTGGGTAAATCTGATCAAGATAAAAGCAGACAAAGATAAAGATAAAAGAGATGCAAGCATTAACTCAACACAGTAATTGTGTATTATAGATCTTATGTTATGTATGAAATGAAACTGTTTAAGAATCGACCATTAAAATCCCATATTATTTGATCATTAAGATGAAAGTCTATGACATCTCTGGTATTTTGGGACTGAGGTGGGAAAAAATACATTTTCTGAAGTTGAATCTGTTTCTTACCTCATGAAATTTATGAATATGTGCTGTCATAAGTCACATTAATTGTTTTGTTAAGATTTTAAAGGGTTCATGAAATAGTGAATCAAATTTGCGTCATGTTTACACAAATAAGAGGTTAATCTACAATACAAAATCTTGTCATCGTCTCATTTCAGTCGTGAAAAAAAGATAAAGTGAAGCGGAGGCCAAACAGTTTTGTTGAGTTTTGGCTTCACTTGTCTATAGTGGAAGAAAGTAGAGAAGTGATGTCCATTTTTTTTTGAGACAGTCTATGATTTTGAAGAACTCATGTCTGTCCATCAACCACAAGAGTGATACTTCTGTTATAAACTAACCTCAATAAACAAAGCTGCCTCTCATGAGCTTCATTATCTGTGATCTGTGTAATATGTAAGGACTCATGTACACATGTTCTTTGTCAGTGGTGTATAAAGCACCTGAAAGTCATACTCAAGTAGAAGTACAGACATCTTACCAGAAAATGACTTTCTGGTCACACACACACACACACACACACACACACACACACACACACACACACACACACACACACATATATATATATGTGTGTGTGTGTGTGTGTCTGTCTGTGTGTGTGTGTGTGTGTGTGTGTGTGTGTGTGTGTGTGTGTTAATATATATTAGTGATTACCTACAATTGAGGAGAAAGTGGAATTTTGCTTTTTTTTTTCCCCCTAAGTGAAATTTTGTCTTTAAATTTGAATATAATTCAAATAAGAATAAGATTAGAAGTGCAACTCAGGAAACATAAAATAAATTATATATACAGTGGGTACGGAAAGTATTCAGACCCCCTTAAATTTTTCACTCTTTGTTATATTGCAGCCATTTGCTAAAATCATTTAAGTTCTTTTTTTTTTCCTCATTAATGTACACACAGCACCCCATATTGACAGAAAAACACAGAATTGTTGACATTTTTGCAGATTTATTAAAAAAGAAAAACTGAAATATAACAAGGTCCTAAGTATTCAGACCCTTTGCTGTGATACTCATATATTTAACTCCGGTGCTGTCCATTTCTTCTGATCATCCTTGAGATGGTTCTACATCTTCATTTGAGTCCAGCTGTGTTTGATTATACTGATAGGACTTGATTAGGAAAGCCACACACCTGTCTATATAAGACCTTACAGCTCACAGTGCATGTCAAAGCAAATGAGAATCATGAGGTCAAAGGAACTGCCTGAAGAGCTCAGAGACAGAATTGTGGCAAGGCACAGATCTGGCCAAGGTTACAAAAAACATTCTGCTGAACTTAAGGTTCCTAAGAGCACAGTGGCCTCCATAATCCTTAAATGGAAGACGTTTGGGATGACCAGAACCCATCAAACTGAGCTATCGGGGGATATCCTGGATGAAAACCTTCTCCAGAGTGCTCAGGACCTCAGGCTGGGCCGAAGGTTCACCTTCCAACAAGACAATGACCCTAAGACCACAGCTAAAATAACGAAGGAGTGGCTTCACAACAACTCCGTGACTGTTCTTGAATGGCCCAGCCAGAGCCCTGACTTAAACCCAATTGAGCATCTCTGGAGAGACCTGAAAATGGCTGTCCACCAACGTTTACCATCCAACCTGACAGAACTGGAGAGGATCTGCAAGGAGGAATGGCAGAGGATCCCTAAATCCAGGTGTGAAAAACTTGTTGCATCTTTCCCAAAATGAATCATGGCTGTATTAGATCAAAAGGGTGCTTCTACTAAATACTGAGCAAAGGGTCTGAATACTTGGGACCATGTGATATTTCAGTTTTTCTTTTTTAATAAATGTGCAAAAATGTCAACAATTCTGTGTTTTTCTGTCAATATGGGGTGCTGTGTGTACATTAATGAGGAAAAAAAAAGAACTTAAATGATTTTAGCAAATGGCTGCAATATAATAAAGAGTGAAAAATTTAAGGGGGTCTGAATACTTTCCGTACCCACTGTATATATATTAGCGATTACCTACAATTGTCCTTCTTCAGGTCAAGACCTGCATTCATGAAACAGTTTGCTACAAGTTGTCAGATGATTAAAGCGATATTTGTTGAAGTATCCTTGCAACATTTAAGGGGACTTCCCTTTTTTGGCATCAGCGCTGATTAATGCATTGAATCAACATTATTGATCTCTATGTAATGAAACATCACAGGTGACACGTTGATCGTCGATTGAGTCTTATAAAGTGGCGCTCAAAGTCAAGGTTATTTCAGCACCTTGTTTCATTCATGAAAGAGTCAGTGTTTTAAGCGTATCCCTCGAATTAATGAACTGGTTTAATGATGACTGCTAATAAAGAGAGTTCCTTGCCTCCACCTACTGGTGTAATGATGTAAATACACTGACGGACAGCCTGTCTAGTGCACGCAGAGGAAAATATACCTGTACTGATAGAACTGAAATATCAACACTTTTGAAAGCCTCTTAGTGTAGCATAATAATAATAATAATAATAATAACAACAACAACAAAACAGCATTAAGACTGATAAATATTGATCCACTCAAAATCACTGCCAGCTAAGTTTCCTGATGAACTTCCTGCAAACAGGCACAAATGATATTATCTCTGTTTGGCAGTTCCTACCTCTGTGAGCAGACGTTCAGTCTGATGAACCTGAACAGCAAACTAACTGACTCTCACCTGCATAATATCCTGACTTTGTCAGTAAGTCAGCTGCAGCTCAATTTGGAAAACATTTGAAAAATAAGCACCAGCTTCATGTCTCTCATTAAAAGTCACTGACTTTGCAAGAATATGACTGTGTTGCTTTTATCCTGAACAGCTGTGTTAGGCCTTGAACTCTCTTATACTATAAATGGGATTGTTTCTATGTTTTATTGTGCTATCATTTTAATTGAACTATACAATTAAAATAAATTTAAATATATTGTGTTGTTAAATCAAACTGAAATTAGTAAATTATTCAAATGAAAAACGACTAGTGCATTGTGAGTGACGTCAGCATATGTGCATTTATATTTATGTGTATATAAACTATTTTCCATAAAAATTAGTTGGAAACACCATTTAGGAGACAATGATATTAATCTTACCCATCACAGTGAGAGAAACAGATCTTGATTGTGATGAGTTTGGTCTTTTATCTCTCAGTCCTCTACACCAGTACTGATCCTGATCAGATGTAATTACTCCTCTGATAGTGAGAGTGTCTCTGTTTACAGTGTAACGATCAGACATCTGTAACATTACACTGTCTTTATACCATTCATATCTCCACTCAGGTGTCTGGTAATATGTCCAGTCATATCTCCAGTCATCTGTCAGTCCATTTCTCCGTCTCCAGTTACTGTGAGTCTCAATCACACACTTCAGAGTGACTGTCTCTCCAGTGAATACAGGACTGTCTGGAGTCACAGTCAGTGAAGATCTGGGTGAATCTGTGAAGAAAGAAGACGGAGCTCTTTCAGTGAACTAGACAAAAACATGATCTGATCATATGAGTTCCTGTATTTGTGAGACACTGATGTTAAAGAGGAGAGTGATGGTCTCACTGTCTTTCTCTTTTTTTTCTTCTGTCAACTAAATGTTTTCATGCCAATTCTTCAGAGAACTTTAAGTATAGTGAAGTTAATAACTTGTTAACCTGTTTCTCAGTGTAACCCTGTTACTAGAAAACCTTTTTTTTTTATTTTTAGTGTGCAGGTGTGTGTATTTGGTAATGTGTATTGCTGCTTTAAGAGTGTAATGCACTTGGTTGAACGTGCTTAACAGCATGTTTGTATGTTGCTGTTATCACTTTGGTCAAAGTCAAGTGTCTGAGTTCATTCTTCCAATCAGGATGGAAAGGAGGCGGGATTTGGAAGAGAGCGAGGAAGATTGAAAATCAGTCGAGAGAGAGACGCGAGAGAAGCAGGATATTGTTTAGACAGCCAAGGATTTTAGGCCATAAAATCCAAAACTGTTCCAGCGATTATCCTGAAGGAAATATAAGAAACAGTGTTTTAGACCATAAAACGTATAAGTTTCTTGAGTATAGTCAGCATTTCGTCAACATAGAGGTATTACTCGTGCCTTTATAGAGTGAACGAGCGAAGAGTGTGACGCAGTATTTAGTTTGGAGAAACTCGGGATTTTAAGTCATAAAATCTTTTATTGTTTCTATCGATATTCATGTATGCATTTGTCTAGCGATACTACTCGTGCTGCTAGAGAGAAAGGAAGGAGAAAGATTATAAAGATTCGTGATTTTGAATGATTCATTGAAGTGAACTGATAGTTTATCGTTTGACGTATTTCAACACGAGAAGATGGATGGAGGACGTCACCAGATAGCCCTGTGAGTACCGTGAACTCAACAGGTCCTCTGGCATCGCAGGACATCGCGTTTCACCTGAAGAGCTGAATCATCGTGCACCAATCAATCTGATCAGCGAGGTAACACAGACTTTTTAAATTGCTCGGCTAAGCGAAGGGGCCTTTGTTTACTGGTCACAACGATCGCTAACCTCAAATCAGGCCTGCAACGGGGTGGGTTTTAAAGGGATTCGTGTGTGTGTGTGTATGAGTGAGTGTGGATCCACAAAATTAGTTAATCTGACCAGTCTTAAGTATTTCACTGTGATTTTCTTATTTGAGCTGATTTATACTGTTAAAGTTAAGGGGTGTTAAAGTTTTGTACCAAGAGGAACACAAGTTGTTAGTATAAGTTGAAGTGTTATAAGCTAATGCTATAGAAAAGTATTCACTTGATGTGGAAAGGTAAATTTCAGTTTGTGAGAGAATTTAATGTGAACGACAGGGAAGAGGGAAAAACTAGAGCATTATAGTTAAAAGCAAACTGTCGAAGAGAAAGAAAATAGTTTAGTCAAAAGCCTAAAAGACTGACACAGGTTGCATTCATCCATTTATTGGTATATTTTGTGTTGTATTTCTTTTCTTTTGTTGTTTTGAATTTACTTGTCAAAACTATACATATGCAGCATTTATATCATTTGCCTACTCTAACTTTAATACATTGCTGAAGTCACTCACTTAATTGTGTAGTGTGTTATGTTTCATTGCTGGGATTGAATTTAATGAGTACAAAAAGTAAACCTAAGTTAACTAGAATTTATTTCATCATACCTTTAATTTCATAATACATTTCCCTCGGAAACAGTTAGACAAAGGATCAATTAAAATCTTGAACTCAGGCCCTTTATCGTGTCCAGCAGTAAAGTGATAAGGGGGCTACATCAGCTTTTTTGTTGTTGTTGTTGATTATGTGAATATTTATGTCATATTTGGTTAGGAAATAAAATAAATAAATGAAAACTTTCAGTGTAACTGTCATAATGATAAATGCACATGGAGAAACAGTCCACTTTCTTCCAGCTGTATTTTTCTCTGTATTACTCAGTATATATGTGACCTGTGCTGGTAAAATGAGTTTGAATGTGCACAGGTGAATTACGAGCTACAGAATTTGGTTGAATGAGGTTTTCACAAAAATGAGTTCATTAAGCTCTCGTCTAGTGATCCCAATGCTCCACACAGCAATTAAACATCTAAGGCCCAAATCACAATTCTACCCCTTTCCCCTTCTCCTCTGTTTCGAGCGTTCATGTGAAGGGGTAGTGGTGTCTCGATTCTCTTTTGGTTGGAGGGTATAAGGTAAGGGGAAAGGCCAGACACCCCTTCAAATGAAGATTTTTCGGGGCCACACTTCAAACAAAGGGGTATGAATTATCTCGGCAACATGGCTGCCTGAGCGAGCAAAAAGACACATAAATGTAACCATTTTTTGCATTAATAAAGATTTTAATGAAAAGTAATAATTTACATTTAATCGTGAGTTCATATTTACGGTCATGTTACTCAAAGAAATGTTTGCAAAAAACACTAATATTTGCTAACATCATATCATTATAGACTGCATGATAGTACCACAACATATTTTCTTGTCTGATCAGGGCAATAACCACCGTAAACATTGAGGGGAGAGAGAGAGCGAGAGAGAGATGGAAGTTGCGTGTATGCGCTGTAAATGCTGTTATGTAGATGCTCTACATATTTGTTTCATAATTAATTCTTTGTAATTAACTCTGTGACTTTTGTATTAATTCATTTGAGGTTCAATTTAAAATGTAAATGAGTTGTAATGTGATGTAAATTCATTTGGTGTACTCTAAAACATAAGGCGCGAGGATGCGTCACTTTAACGGAAATGACGTGCTTGTTAGTCGCCCCGATGGACTGATGATGAGCAGACGCATCACAAGGCTCTGCTGAGTTAAAAGACGTTTAAGTTTAAAATCAGTGCTGTCACAAGCCAAAAGGGCAGTAAAGAAGATTTTCATAAGCTCAAAGACCTCTTTTCATGACAAGCGGCCAAAGAGGTATTTGTTTGTAAAATGTAACAAAGGTGTTCATAATAGCGCTAAGCGCCATTTTGTGTTTGATGTATTTGTGCTGTTTCACTTGTGTACAGTTCTCACGGCGTTGTGGAGTTAAGACGTCAAAGGCATGAAAGATAAAGAAGACGACCATAAGAATAAAATGCCCGTTTTAAAGAACCAACCTGTGTCTGTTGTTGTGGAAAGAGATAGTGAGAACTCGTCTGCTCAACGCGGGTAGGAAGGACAACAAGACCGTCGCGAGGGATGATTTGACGAGGATTCAGCGCATCAGATAAGCACCACCCATAAAACATTGTCTGCATTTAGATTGCAAGCAACGGTGATTAGACGGAGTTGAAAATGCAACGTTTCAAGCTAAAATCAGAAAGTGCTCTGCCACAACCGTCAAGTTAAGGTGGTTAGAGAAGTGATTAAACTTGGAAATTGCAGCAAGGACTTAAATCTAATTTCCCTGCTTACTGTGCTCAGCCTACATGTTTTGGGGACGAATTTAATTGTACTGATGTTTATTTAAGTGTAAAAAGGGCCTTATTACAAAGGAAATTAAGAGTCTACAGGTTTGTGTTTATAAGAAGTAATTAAACATACAAACAATTCAAGTGAACTTTAAAGGTAACTATTGATGTGAAAAACTTTATTTTGCAGATAGATAATTCATTAATTCAGTTTATACTCTCTGAAGTAAAGATCTTGTATTGCATTATACATGGTCAATTACAACGATTATTTTTTTATTTGAAATTTAAGCCATTTTGAATTTTAGTTTAAATAAGTTTAAACGTTGATACAGTTTTGGATACAATATTTATGTCTGTATTTTGAACATTTTGATTTCCTACACAAAATTCAAGGTTATTCACATTTAAACATATAGTAGCTTACATTTACACATAGACTAATCAGTCTAATTTAAGTTCATTAGTTGCATATATTTTACAGCAATTCAAGATATCTCAGCATGTCTGACACACGCGTAGAGGCTAACAGTGAACATGTCAAATCACCTGCCCTACCTGAAGTTACAGATTCCATGCCTGTGGAAATAGGAGGGCTGCGAAGAAGTGAAAGAGTCAGAACTCTAACAGAAAAGGGAAGAGAACTTCAAGAAGTAAAGTTAAAGGGTGTACAACGACAATACAGAATGATTTATGAGAAATGGAAGTGTCATGCAAGGCTAGCCAAGGAAATATTGTCGGATGAGGCTTCCCAAGATGAGCTGAATGGACTAATTGAGAACATAGAAAGCAGCTGTTCTGAGTTAAAGGCCATTTATGAAGAGCTACGTAGAGTGCAGACTCCTGAACAAGACCTGCGACGCAGGATTGATGCATGCATATCGCTTTCAGGATTCATTGTTAGAAGAGCACAAGGGCAATGTGAAGGACATGCAGGAGATATAGAGAAAGAACCTTGGCCGGATGTTGGATCGATCTTGGACTCAACCGGCTCCTTATCAAGACTCATCAATCAAAATGCAGTTCAACCCATTCTAGCATTCACTCAGTCAAAAGAAATGAAGCTGTGCCTGAAGCTGCTGCATCACAGGAAGTTTTGGCAGTTTTGGAGGAACAAGAAAGGGAAGCGTCTAAACTTCAAAGGCTAGAGGTTGAAAGTAGACAACGTTTAGCACAATTTGAATGTGAAGACCTGGCTAGACAACAAGCAATGCAGGACAAGCGAAGAAAGCTTGAACGCTTAGAAGAAGTGAAGAAGTTGAACGCTGCCAGAGCTCGAGTAAAGGTCTACGATCAAGTGGAAGGAAATTTTGATGCGACTGATTGGCTGCATGATGCTGAATCAACTGGAAAACTTCAGGTTCCTACTTTCATAAGTCCTCCTTTTATTCCTCAGTCTCTTCCAGCCACAGCCCAAGTGCTCCAAGTCTCAAAGCCTCCATTCATTCCTCAATCCTTACCAGTTGCAAGTCAAGTGCATAATGCTCAGTCTCTGCAACAGGCATCTCAAACTTCAGCCTCAATGCTTATGCCTCAATTGCAAAATAGCTCTGATTTGGTCAGTGCACTAGCAGAAGCTATGAGTGCCAATGGTCTTCCAGTGCCAGATCCTGCAGTGTTTACTGGAGACCCTTTAAAATTCAAAGATTGGCGCCTATCTTTCGAAACATTAATTGACAGGAAGAATATTCAAAAGAACGAAAAACTATATTACTTAAGAAAGTACTTAGGTGATGCTGCAAAGAAAACTGTTGAAGGATTTTTCTAACTAGGTACTGAAGCTGCATATGACTCTGACTGGAAGCTGTTGGAGAAACGCTATGGAGACCCATTTATAATTGGAAAGTCCTTCAGAGACAAGCTGCATGGATGGTCAAAAATAAGTTCTAAAGATGGTTGTGAACTAAGAGAGTTTACTGATTTCCTCAAGAGCTGTGAGGCCCCAATGCCCCACCTGAAGACATTGGAAGTTCACAATGACTGCAATGAGAATCAAAAGATTCTGCAGAAGTTGCCAGATTGGTTAGTATCCAGATGGAACCGCAAAGTGATGGAAGCCCATGAAGCACATGCTGGTTACCCATAATTCACAGAGTTTTTAGACTTTCTAACAAAGGAAGCTGATCTCGCTTGCGATCCTATATCTTCAGTACAGGCACTTAGGAGTGTGGAGAGCAGGAAACCAAAACATTCATGAAACCAAACCATTCAAGCAAAGACACTGTACACAAATGTGGCACAAAGCATCATATCATGCATCTTTTGTAAAAGATCAGGACATGTCTTAAGTAAGTGCAGAAAGTTCATTGACAAGACAGTTCAAGATCGTGTCAAGTTTGTACGTTCAGAGGGGCTTTGCTTTGGATGTTTGCAGACTGGACATCATTCAAGAAGATGTGATAAGAGCACATGTGAAAAGTGTCAGGAGAGACATCCTACATGTCTGCATGATGACAAGTTCAAAGAAGTATCAAAGTACCAAAGTCCTAAACATTCTAAAGAAGATGAAAGTTCAAAGGAAAAAACTGATGATGGAGAAATAGCTGCAGCAGCAATTACCAATGCAGTCCGACAAGTAGATTCAAACACACAAACATCTACAATCATACCAGTCTGGGTCTCATCCACAAATGAGCCAGATCAAGAAGTCCTTTTTTATGCGCTCTTAGACACACAGAGTGACACAACCTTTATCCTAGATGAAGTAACTAAAGAGCTAAATACTAACAAGGAGAATGTCAGTCTGCAGCTATCCACAATGTCAGCAAGAGCAACAGTCATACCGTGTTAGAAACTGACAAATCTACAAGTGAGAGGATACAAATCTGATAAAAGGATTCCACTGCCATCAGTCTTTACGCGAGAGTTCATTCTGGCAGACAGGTCACATATCCCAACTTCCGAATCCGCTCTAAAATGGCGTCATCTGGAACAATTGGCAGACAGGATTCCACCATCATTGGATTGTGAAGTAGGTCTTTTGATCAGCTACAACTGTCAACAAGCCCTTCTTCCCAAGGAAATCCTATCTGGAGAAGAAAATCATCCATATGCACAACCAACTGATCTTGGCTGGAGCATAGTCGGCTGCTCATACACCGCAAATGATTACCATGATGCAGTAGGAATTAGTCATAGAACATTAGTGCGGCAAGTGGTGCCTACAGTGAAGCCATCCTTTCTTGAACTGAAGAAAGAAGTACACTTTGTTTGCCGGACTCTTGTTTAGGAAGTAATTTCTACAGACATAATTAGGGCACTTGAATTAGACTTCACAGATCACAGTGGAGATGATAATCCAGTTTCTCAGGAAGACATTTTATTCTTGTCCAAGGTGAGGGAAGGTATAAGACAAAAGGAAGATGGCCACTTTGAATTCCCCCTTCCTTTTAAGACAGATGCACCTAGTCTCCCAAATAACAAACAATGTGCAGTTCATAGACTCACCTCACTGGAGCGGCGACTGAGAAAAGATAAGCAGTATTATGAGGATTATGTCAATTTCATGAATGACATCATAACCCAAGTAGATACTGAGAGGGTTCCAACATTGGAACTTGAGAACCAACCAGCATGGTATATTCCGCACCATGGAATCTACCACCCCCACAAACCAGGAAAGATCCGCGTGGTTTTTGATTGTTTAGCACGCTTTCATGAAACCTCTCTGAATGATCACCTCATGACAGGTCCAGATCTGACCAACACATTAGTTGGAGTGCTGTGTCGATTTAGAAAGGGTCGAATAGCCATAATGTGTGACATTGAAAGGATGTTTCATCAGTTTCATGTTGCAAAGGAACATCAAGACTATCTGCGATTTCTCTGGTGGGATGATGGCAATCTGGATTCCAAACCTTCAGTGTATAGAATAAAGGTACACCTTTTTGGGGCAGCTTCATCCCCCGGCTGCTCCAACTTTGGACTCTAGTACCTAGCATCGCAGGATCATGGAAAGTTTAGTGAAGAGGCCATCACATCAGACTGAAGCCGTTAGCTGTTGTGTGTTATAATGCCATCAGTGTTGTGTTTGTAAGATGACACTTCATACTTCAAATTTAAAATACATTTTGAGATTCCTGTAACCAGTTCATTGTTGCATCTGTTGTGAACACAAGAACAGCTCCTGTGTGAACAGCTCCTTAACAAGTTAAAAGAGAAATAAACCCTCAAATGAATGGAACAATCATATTTATGAGTAATGTGAATGTAACATCTGATAATGAGAACATCTTTTGATTGGATGTGTGATCATACATGTAGTGCAGAAGGACAGTGAAATTCAACTCACCTTTCACAGTGAGAGTAAAAACAGAGCTTGATTGTGATGAGACTGATCTTATCTGTCCTCTACACCAGTACTGATCCTGATCAGATGTAATTACTCCTCTGATAGTGAGAGTGTCTCTGTTTACAGTGTAACGATCAGACGTCTGGAACATTACACTGTCTTTATACCACTCATATCTCCACTCAGGTGTCCACTCATATCTCCAGCTACTGTAATCAGACTCAATCACACACGTCAGGTGGACTGTCTCTCCAGTGAATACAGGACTGTCTGGAGTCACAGTCAGTGAAGATCTGGGTGAATCTGTGAAGAAAGAAGACGGAGCTCTTTCAGTGAACTCGTCAGAAACATGATCTGATCGTCTGAGTTCCTGTATTTGTGTGACACTGATGTTAAAGAGGAGAGATGTGGAGAGGAGAGTGATGGTCTCTCTTTCTACTGATTCACTACAGGTTTAATGTGATTCAACATCAGATCATCTCAAACAATCATCAGACTAACAGTGAACAAGTGTTATTTTTGTTCTCTTTAACTTGATATTTAGTGGTGGACGAAGTACACAAATCAAGTACTTGAGTAAAAGTACAGATACATATACATATAATAAAATAGTACTCCAGTAAAAGTAAAAGTACTCCTTTTTCAATTTTATTCAAGTGAAAGTACAAAAGTACTTGTTTTTTTATGTACTTAAGTAAAAAAGTATCGAAAGATAGATTTTGCAATTTTATGTAGGCTACTTAATTAAATTTTATATTAGCAGATATTTTTTATAATCCTATACTGCTCAAAATACCTGGGATTTTCCCAAAATAACCACTATATGGAGTCAAGATATATTTTTGATGTTGATATGGACTACGTTGAGGAGAGTGCTGTAGTAATGTTCACTGTGAAGCATACACTGTGATGTACCTGAGAGAAAACAGATTCGACCATCTGATCTTCACCAGTAAGAAAAAAAGTGTTTAAAGTTTGTTGTTATGCAGAACATCACAGTTATATATGACATGAGAATAAGGGAAATATATATTGAGTAAAAGTACAGATACATTTTAAGGGAAATATAATTATACTTTCATAATGATCTTTTTCTTCTCAAACCTTGTCTGTGGTGTAAAAACACCCCTGGCCAAATGCCCCCAGAGGGCATCACTTCCCACTTTGATAATTACTGTAGTTAAAATGTTCTGAACATCACATCCTTTCTTTTCCCTAAGATGTAATCTATCTAGATGGTTGAATAAAAATATTTGGACTTTATTTTTTTTTTTAATTACCTCAACTTATCACCAGCAAGCTTATTAGCTAGATATTTAGCATCAGCTAACAATATTTACTTATTTCCAGTATGGTTATGAATAAACATTCATATCTGTGTACTCAGCTAGTTAATTCAATCAATATAAACATTTATACTGTTGATAAACAATATAAAAACAGATGTCACATAGGGCTAATGCGTAGCATTTTAATAAAACTGTTAACATTACGGCAGCGGGGAATTTGAATGTGCATTAGTTATTTTATTTAATCTGTGTTATTTTAATGTTTTTTGATCTAAAACATAGAGACACTGATTGATGTGTCTGCATAGTCTGCATTCAAGCATTTCAGTGGGCTTAAATAGTTCACTCTTTACAGCAGATTTAGTTCACAAACAACTTTCAGTTCTGACCTAAATATGATTTTCAGTTACAATAATAATTTCTAAATTTCGACATTAATAACTTACTTTTAACAGCTTAAGACCATGCTTAAGACACGCACGCTCATAAGATCTCCCGATTCTTATTGTGAATCAGTGAGTTGTCGACTCGAGAACAGCTGCAATCGGATCATTCTAATTTGTGAATGAATCGTTTGGTGCGATTTGCGAACTGATTTAGAAGGTTCATTCAAAAGACTCAGTTCGTTCTTGAATCAGAAACTGCTTCTGCATCTCGGAGCACGTGATAAGGAGTAACGATATGTTTTATGAAATGTAGTGAAGTAAAAAGTACGATCTTATGCTTTGGAATGTAGTGAAGTAAAAGTTACTCAAAATAAAACTACTGCAGTAAAGTACAGATACTTGAAATATGTACTTAAGTACAGTAACGAAGTAAAGCTACTCCGTTACTGACCACCACTGTTGATATTTTATATGTTATTCTGAGAACTTCAGGAGTTTGTATGTCTTGTTTGAATAAATGATCATATGTGTAGTACAGATAGTTTAAGAGGACAATGATATTCAACTCACCCTTCACAGAGAGATAAACATAAGAGCTTAACTGTGATGAGACTGATCTTTCATCTCTCAGTCCTCTACACCTGTAATAACCCTGATCAGATGTAATTACTCCTCTGATAGTGAGAGTGTCTCTGTTTACAGTGTGATGTTTAGACACTTCTGTGCTGTCTTTATACCACTCATATCTCCAGTCACTGTGAGACTCAATCACACACTTCAGAGTGACTGTCTCTCCAGTGAATACAGGACTGTCTGGAGTCACAGTCAGTGTAGATCTGGGTAAATCTGTGAAGAAAGACAAAAACATAGTGACTCAAAGACCTCTTCCTTGAAATGTTGTAAATGTTTCACAGAACTGAACAATTCATCCATGCACACATCCAGTGAAACGACAGACTTCTCTTTAGTGACGTATGCTGGATTTCTCAGTTTATTACATTTAGTCCACTTTAACCAGGAGCTGCAGCTCTGCAGAGTTTAGCTTCATCCTTAATTAAACGAGTCATTCCACGAAATCTGTGACTTTTCCACTTGGAATAATTAAAAAAATAAAGTAAGTTTAATCAACATTTTTTTTTAAATATCCATGAAATGAAGACACCTTAAAATTACAAGAAATTGTTTTGTGCCATCTCAGTTTATGTAATTTATTATTTTATTTTTTATTTTTCTACCTCATGTTTTGGTATTTTTGTCAACCCTGTTACCGACACAAGCGTTACTAGATACTATAGTTTAATTAGACCTATGTGTATGTTTTCACATATGAGCAGCATTTTAGTCCCTCTTTTCACTGGGATTGTTTCAAATTTTGGTTCATTGGGCTCATAGGATGTGACATGCACTTTTACAAATTGTTTGAACATAAATGTGTGTTGGCAGTGTGTGTACACAACCACCCTATAATGATAAAGATCCACCCAGTGTTTTTTTATTAATCTCATTAAACCATTACCCCTTTCTTAAATCAAGCTGTTCTCAGATGACGTCACAGAGACAGGCCCCTCCCACGATAGTTGACTGACACTAGCGTTTTGCCTTAGCTCCGCCCTGAGTGACTGTCATCAGTCTGCTATTGTTTCACCACCGGAGCAGATGTAGACAAGAATGGCTCCTAAGTGATTGAGGTGTTCTGTTGTTGGATGTAATAATCAACACAGCAGCAGAGGTGGAAAGAGTATGAAAATATTCTACTCAAGTAAAAGTACCATTACATTAATGAAATGTAAACTCAGTTCCTGGAGGGCCACAGCCCTGCACAGTTTAGATATAACCCTAATTAAACACATCTGATCCAGCTAATCTAACCATTTAGGCTTATTTGAAAACTGCATGGTATGTGTGTTGGAGCAGGGTTAGAACTAAACTCTGCAGGGCTGCGGCCCTCCAGGAACTGAGTTTGACACCCAGGCCTATAAATCTCAAACTAGTTTTTGGGCTGTTGCCAGGCAAATTAAATCAGTTTCAACAAAATTAATTTTTTCAATGCAGAGGAAACACAGAAGCTTCATTTGAAGTGGCATTTAGATTACACACTGTTTAATGATGGACATGAATGCATTTAACCTGTAGTTACAAATGCAGAAATAATGTTTTGATATACAAGACAAAATGTTGAATACTCGTTTGAAATTTAAAAAAAAAGCAAAAGATACTTTAAATGTGACATTAAAACTGCCAGTAGGATTCAGCAAGTCACTGTTAATAAGTGAGTCACTGATTGAACCGAATCATTTAAATGGTTGATTCATTCAGGAACGAAACACCGTCATGTTGATCAGAAACACAAAACTGTGCTAAGGTTGCTGTGTTTGGAAATATTTTTGTTGTCGAAATAGAGCAAAAACATGCAATCTGGTGTCTAAAATGCAAGTCTCTTAATTAATTTCTTGTTTATTGAACTGTTGTAAAAAAAATATATATATGTAATCATGCTGATTTTTGGAGAAAATGTCTATATTTTTTATATAATTTTGTGATCATTCTAAATGCATTTTAACAGACTGAATCACACAGTGAAAGAACACACTTTAAATGTGCGCTTGCACTAGTCTAACCTACTAGACTTCGCGACACTCTGTAGGAGTGTTTCGTTTGCTTTTTGGCAAAATACTGATAATGTCAAATCACCAGTGGTGGAAAGAGTACTGAAAATTTGTACTTAAGTACAAGAACTGTTACATTGCTGAAATAATACTCAATTTCAAGTAAAAGTACTGGTGTCCAAACAGTACTTAAGTAAAAGTACAAAGTACTCCTCTCAAAAACTACTCAGAGTACTAATTACTAGTTACTTTTTAGCCGGCGATATTTAATTACCAAAAAATATTCATATCAAAGACCTATGTGGATAATAGCAACTTTGAACAAAACCAACTTTTATCTCATTAACAAAGTACCGGTACATGAATTAGTGGTCATTGTACAGTAATTTCTAACTTCAATACCTTGGTCAATACCCTGGTCATTTACAACAACAGTAAAAGTAACAATACCAATAATACGAACTAAAATTAGTGATGTAAAATCCGGCTCTTTTCAAAGATTCGGCTCTTTTGGCTCGGCTCCCTTAGAAGAGCCGGCTCTTACGGCTCCCAAATGGCTCTTCATTAAGTATCACTCAGAGCCTTCTATTTGAGCCCAATTTAGCAATTGTGAATGGTTTGTATGTTGGTAAGCATTTTTTTTTATTCTGTGTTTTCTTAAAAGCCTTATTTTTATGCATTTTTCGTAACAAAATAATAATAATAAAAAAATTATAATAAACAGTTACTATTATTTAACATTTTAATAAAACTTTAATTGAACAATTGAACACGGAACCACAGCAAACAAATCAAAAAAATAAAGGCAAAATCTCTGACATTAAGACCCTTTAGTCTTTAGTGCCGGATGGCATTCAGAAATATCAAATGTCTCAGCTTGGATGTGCTGATGCGATTTCTGTGTCCATAGAAGTGCCAGGACAATTTTTAATATAACTTCAATTAGATTCGTCTGAAAGAAGTAAGTCATATACACTAAATGGCTCGAGGGTGAATAAAACACAGGAACTGACCCTTTAATGACATCATCTATATCAAAAAGGTTAACCCTGCAATTTCCTTAGCTTAAGATTTCTCCCATTTCTTTAGTAAAAATGGGTCTCGCAGCTTTGTGAATAGGTTTTAAGAAGTACTCTAATTAAAAAACTTTTACAGCTACTTATGAATTTGTGTGTGTGTGTGTGTGTGTGTGTGTGTGTGTGTGTGTGTGTGAATAGAGCCCCAGGCTTATTCAGGGTGAGTTAACAAGATAATGAGATGATAGATGAAAGTAATCAGGCAAGATGAGTCCAGGCAATGGGTGATGGGAAATGCAGTCCATGATAAGAAAACAAAGACAGAAAGAGTGCCCTCTTGTGGCTATCATACACACTACAGCTGGCAGGAGTGACACTGATCAAGTCCTTCAGGCTTATTTGAGAACTACAGGTAACAGAGTTTTGTGCCCCTGGCTTAAACTGCCTCTTTCTTACAGTCGACTGCAAGCTCACATTCATATCTGCCTCTGTTGTTGAGTCTCAGAATACACTCAACAAACACTGACAAGTGATGTACTAAACCAAGTCCTGCCTTCCTTTTTTATTTTTTGATAATCATTAAGAATACAGAAGATATGATCTGTTGCTACTTCTGTTTCCTTGTGACTTTAAAATGTGGATGTGAGTCCTGAGAGTTTAAAGAGACTTTAGTTAAAAAAATGCAGTTTTCATTCTCATGAACAACTGGACTCTATGTAAAGCCTATGTTATAGTTTCCTCAATGGCAGTCTGGACGCGTACACAGACAGCGCGGACACGGACTACTTGTATTTATACTACCGAAAGAATATGCTGATGGTCGCTCTGCAACAAACATGTGAACAAACAACTGGCCAGAATTATTGCACATCTGGCTGTCTTTATATTGTTTTATCGACGGATTGTACAGGTTTGAGTATCACCGGGCTTCTTCACACAGTCTGCGCATGTGCAGTTGGTGCTTTTGAAGCCTACTGACCGCGCGCACTTGTCCATGCGGTCACAAAAAATGGGAGGCACGTGGATGTCCGCTCAGAGCCTCTGCGCACACTCTCTGATGACGTTTTATATGTCATGCATACCATAGCGGACACTAGCGGACTCATGGACGAGGAAAGTATAACACAGGCTTAAGTGTAACTAGCTTCCTAAAAGGTGGCCGTGATTTCACCAAGTACAACATGATCCTGTATCAACATCCTTGTTGATCCTGGAACAACATTTCAATTTATCAATCAGAATTGAGGGATAACTTTTCAGCAAATATCTGTTTTAGGCTTACAATCGGGGTTAGGTGCTTCTACACTCTTGTTAATCAGCTTTCAGTTCCCTCTGATTTTAGGAATAAATTATGTGTAGGGTTAGGTTTCGGGGGAGGGATTGGGTCTTACTTGGCGAAATCACGATGACCCTTCCTAAAACAGTATCAAAATCACTGATAAGTATTTACCTCCTTTAAACATCTTCTGCACTTCTGCATTTGAACAGAACAGTGACTAGAACGTGTGATAACAGCATTAACAGCAATCATAGACTACAGTGCTTCCACGGATGAACAACTCTAGAATATCCTGCACTTAAACAACTAACTCAAAGAAAGAAAGAAAGAAAGAAAGAAAGAAAGAAAGAAAGAAAGAAAAGAAAAATGCCTGGTTTATTTATTTTATTTATTTATTTTTCTCAGATGAATGTTTTCAGTGATGATTGAAACTGAATTGCACTATTCATAAGATATTTATTTATACTGGGCAATTTATAACATATACCTACATGATGATTCTATTTTTTTTTTTCAGAAAGAAAATGCACAGGGTTACAGTAAAAAATGCATCTTTCACATGTATCTGACTGATAGATATACTGTGTGCTGTTATTTCAGTGTTGCTGTTAGTGTAATTATTTCAGCAAATAATTTTCTACATACATTCAGTTCAATTAAATCAGTCAAAACTATATTGCTAAACTTATGCACCCTGGAGTAACAAATATTGTTTTAATGATCATTAAACAGATGTGAACATGAACACTCACCTGATACAGTCAGTGTAACAGCAGCACTGATGTGTGATCTCTGTGAGTCTGATCTCTCTCCTCTACAGCTGTATTCAGCACTGTAATCAGCTGTGAAACTGATCTCTGCTGTTGTTGTTGTTGTGTGTGGATAGAAAGTGTTTCCATATTTAAACCAGCTGTATGTCCACTGAATGTCTCCTGCTCCCTGTATGTCACATGTGAGAGTGACTGTCTCTCCTCTGAACACACGCTCATCTGGACTCACCTTCAATACAGCTTTTGGTCTCTCTGTATCAATACACATATGAGTAAATGAGTAAATTGTATCAATTACTGTTATGAACTCAAAACCTCCTTGTGAGAAAAACACTGCATTGTAGGCAAATAAACATAAAAAAATACAAAACAATTTAAATTTGTTAAATTTACTGCACAGTACCTCGAGTGAGTCCAGCGTGGTTGAAGGACATCAGCACTAAACACAGAAGAAACACAGATATGAAGCATTTCCATTCATTCAACACAATGCAGATCACTGAAACTTGTTTATTTTAGTTTATTTTACATGAACTGAAAGTGTCTTTCTGTGTTTGAATAAGAAACATCATCAACACACACAATGACGTCACAGGACTCATGAACGATACGAGAGTCGATTCACTGATGGATTCACTGCTGCCCAGAGAAGCACTTTCAACCACAACATACAACACATGACCATATTCTCATCAACCTGACGTCAGTTTCTGTAGTGCTGTCTGTTTAGCTTTTCATTGCTCGTTGTGTTATATTTGTTTTGCCGTCTTTGTATTTTTGCTTTTCTGTTTGTATAACCATACGTGTCTCAAATTAATGTTGTATTGTTTCCTCTGTTTGCTTCACCTGTTTATTTGCTCATTTTTTGTATAACATGAAAGATGATATTGAAATATATCAAATGTAGAATCGTGCAATTTTCATGCCATTAACTGTAGACAGATTCAGACAATAATTATTTTTCACGTTGACGTCTATAAAAATTAATTTACACAACACAATTACTGTCCAAATAGGGCTCATGACATAATTATATAATAATACACAAAAATTCACTTTTGTATGAAGACACTTGTGAACACGTTACATGCAGAAATATAGTAAACCTTTCTCATCACTGATTATTCACTGGAACAAAACAAGCCACAAAACTCCTAAACAAATGAGGCCAAAGTGTTTGAGATGCACACAGCCTCACTTCCTGTTTGACGCTGGTATCATCAACTTAATTGTGACTTCACATTTAGACACGGTGTTTTCACAAGAAGTATATTTGAAATGAACCAAACTCAGTTCAGTTGAAGTGAAGCAGAAAAGAAAACTGCTGCAGGTGACCTCAGTGCTTTCAGAGTTCACAATGTACACAGACTGATACAACATATTCATATTTGCAGTATATCAAAACAAGTGGCCTTTATTTCAACTAAATATAGCATATATATGCTATATTATAAGCATCAATAAAAATAAAACATGATAATAAATGTGATGTGTAATAATTATATTTTTCAAACTGGAGTGCAGAGTCTTTCTGATAGTCAAGCATTAGTGGAACATGTTTATGATAATTTCTAAAGGTCTATAAACCTGAGCAGAACTGACTTCAAACATCCACTAAAATGATGTTGAAACAACCTGCTTAAAAATGAGTGAAAAAGTGTCTCAGAAAAAGCAGTTAGTTCTTAAAAGCTTGAGCATCATTTGTTGCCCCGTGGTTGGACATGTTGTGTCTAATACAATGAAATTCATACATTTTTAATGAGATAGTGTGCCCAAAAATGCTACTCTCATGAATGTGCATTAAACACTGACACAGAAGAGAAGAAATGGTTAAATAAAGTTATTTTTATTTTCTTTGCACAAAAAAAGTATCCTCATAGCTTCATAAATTTACGGTTGACTATTTTAAAGATGCCCTTACTATGTTTCTAGGTCTTGAATGCTTCAGTTCCCTTGCTGTCTAATGAGGGTCAGAAAGCTCTCGGATTTAATCAAAAAGATCTTAATTTTGTTCTGAAGATGAATGAAGGTCTTATGGGTTTAGAACGACATGATGATGAGTAATTAATGACAGCATTTTCATTTTTGGGTGAACTATCCCTTTAAGTGTGACTTAGCTGTCCAAATACTTTAACATATACTTTAACATGT
Organism: allo-octoploid hybrid of Carassius auratus x Cyprinus carpio; assembly: GCA_024542945.1. Taxonomy (NCBI): domain Eukaryota; kingdom Metazoa; phylum Chordata; class Actinopteri; order Cypriniformes; species allo-octoploid hybrid of Carassius auratus x Cyprinus carpio. The sequence goes on along the minus strand of CM045014.1, from coordinate 38,606,611 downwards.
CATCACATTGAATCTGAACAATAAAGAATACAATCTGCAGTCGCACTGACAGTCTTGTGAGCAGTGTGTCAACATACAGCGCCGTTATTGTGTTAATCCTGACACAAGGACCTTTTCCGATCCAGCTACCTCACACACACACACACACACACACACACACACTTCACTTAATGTCAATTCTGATCTGTCCTGTCATAATAAAGGCAAAAAATGCCAGAAAAAGAGAACAGAATTAGCAGTAAGGCTAAAGCCACAAACCCTCCTACACACAGCACAACCTGCTGAAACTGATCTTCAGCTGAATACAACATATTAGAAACAGAAAACAGAAGAAAGTGTAGAAGAGGGCGGCTAAACTCAGTTCCTGGAGGTCTGCAGCTCTGCAGCTGAGTTTTTCATCTCAGGTATAGAATATAATAAAATACTTACAGAGAATGAGAGACAGTGCACTGGACCCCATACTGACACATTAATAAAAATAACTGCTGTCCGGTGTCATCTAAAACAGACACTTCCTGTTTCAACAGTCATTTCACACTTCAAGAAGAGATGAGGGAGGAGATAAACCAAGAAATAGGAAGAAAAAGATTAAATCTAAGATATTTCGCTTCTTTCTTTTAGTGCATGCAGGTTGTTGGAGCTCTGTTTCTCTGCTTGAAAAGAAGTTCTTTCAGAATTGTTCTGAATCTTATTTTGTTCATTCACACACAGCCTTTTCATGTAATGAGTTCTGCTTCCAGCTGTACTTTGCAGCTGAAGTGTGGTTCATTCTGGTGAGATTGTGAGGAGATCTCTGGTCTCGGTATGTTGTCTTCAACACAGACGACAGACAGCTGCAGTCAAGACGAGTGGAAAAGAGCTGCAGAGAACAAAGCAGAAGTAAAACCAACAACTATCAGCTCAACGCCACACTCACTCAATGCTTTTATTAGGCCTCTTAAAGACCTAACTGAACCTGAAATTTGACCCAGAATTTAAAATTATGTCATGAATTACATCCTCATGTCGTTCTAAACCTGAAAGACCTTCGTTCGACTGAGGCATCTGTGACAGCAGGTATACAGCGAAACAGAAGAGAGATAAAACTCCTCAGACTGGTGCAAGAGCAGAAGTGTTTCATCACCAGCACAGCACTTCCTGAGAAGATGAAGCTCCCAAACTGACACAATGTTCAGGTCATTTCACGATAGTCAGTGTTGCAATGTCAGCTTTAGAGGAAAAGGCAGATGCATCTGCTGCTGGATTCTGAGTATAATCAGCTGAGTATAATTAACAAACAAAGATTTTGTGAAGATGAGAGCTCCAGACTGTATTCAGCTTTCACTCATGAAATCTGTTGATGAAGTGTGAAATAAGAAACTTGTAATAAATATTAGTAAAGAAAGATTCAGTGTTAAAATGTATATGTGAATAATATCTTGCTCAAAACATCCTCAGGATTCTTCTGCTGTCCTCCATCCTTTGGGGAGAAATTAATGGACCCTTTCACGTTTCCAGGATTAAAAAGTAAACTATAACAGGATAAATTTGTACATGAGAGACCTCAAATATCATTTTTGTGTTTCCACATAAATCTTTGGACTTTCCGATGTTGCTAATATTTTATTTCAGAGCTAAAAGACTGTAAATGTAAGTAAATCAGACATCTGCCCTCTGCTGGCTGCTTATAGACCCTGAGGATTGATTTGTATGTTTGTGATAACACCCATAGTCACAATAGTGATGTCTGTTTTGTGATTATTTTCTATATTAATTTTATTAATTTTTACCATGAAACAGAAAAAAAGAAGACATTTTTGTAAACTAAGTCTATTTGTTTATTCTTCACCATTAAATGCTGAGTTTGAAACAAAGCGGTTTCAGTTAATAGAGGCAGTGGATGTGCGAGGTAAAAGAAACTAATAATAAATAGGTCAATAAATAGGTAAAACCAAATTAAGTGACAAAATAAAAAAAATATGTAGAAAATAAAAATAAGTAATATAATAAATAAATAAATAAATAAATAAATAAATAAATAAATAAGCAATTTATTATTAATTTATATTTATTACTTTTTAATAAATTACATTTAAATAATACATTTATTAATAAAACATATTATACTTTTACCTAAATTGACTTGTATTGCATTTAAGGAACACTTTTAAAAATAAAGCATTATAATATTATTGGCATCAGTGGATTCATGATGAACCTTTAACATCCACTGAAATTTTTCATTGCACAAAAGGTTCTTTAGATTCTTAAAAGGCTTAGAAAAGGTGGTTCTTTTAAGAACTGTTCACTCAAAGCTGCTTTGGGGAACCAAACATGCTTCTTTCATGGCATCACCGTGAGTTTACACACAGCAGACGGAGCGTCTCTCTTCTCTTCTGTCTGTCTTTTCTCTCAGTTTAAAGACACTTTAATAAACAACAAACATAAAACCTACTCGTTTTCTATTCTATTCCTTCTTTGCAAAACTTTCTGTAGTGTTAAGACCCCAGGTCTAGGGTTCAGGGGTGAAACGTAAAATAAAGAGTGATAGTCAGCAGGTTACTTTTTTAGAAACCTCCTCGGTTTCTTTTTTTATTGTGAGGATAAGGTACAGTAATACAGTTGTTTTGTAAGAGGTTCACACAAAGAGTAAGAACACAAAAATAACTTCAGGTCAAGGCCAGGCCAAAATAATAAACAAAAAGAACTACCTTTAACCCAAAACTAAGTGCCACAAATATAAAATGAACTTACTATTTAAATAACCCAAAAACAGGAGAAAAACATGTCCAAAAATAAATGGCACCTAACTCTACAGCATTCATAAGCCACTTGCTAAACAGATCACATGATCGATCACACACAGCGAAGGAGAGGAGAAAACAACGTGAGCGAGAGAACAATAAACTTTCACAAAGTCTCACAATGAAGATAACAGCCTCAACAATCTCCAACAAGATGAACAACACATATTCTGCTCTCTCACGCCCCGATCAATTAATATTTGACGTCCTGAAACATGACAGGAGAGAAAGAGAGAAAGAAACTGTGCTTTCTCTTTGTAGATCAGTTTAGTTACAGCATCAGAGAAGAATCAGAACATACTCCAAAAAACACAGCTGACATGCACAGAACTGTCCAAAATATGGTTGTTCATTTTTTTTTAATAACCAAAACAACAATCTAAGACTGGTAAAGAATCTTTGTTTTTATTTATATTTTTTTATTTTTTTTACATTTTCTTAACATTCAGAGCAAAAAAAGCCTGATGTGTTTAGTGCTGCTGACAGAACTACACTGAAATAATAAAAAATAAAAATAAATAAAAATAAATCTCACACTTCAGTAACTGCAGCAAAAAAAAAAAAGAAAAATGTGTGTATGAAATATCTAAAAATAACTGAATGTAAAAAGCAGTATATAAGAATAAATGCACTGTATTGACATCTAATATTAATCAAACACTTTTTTTATTATGTTGGTTCTATTGGCAGCACAGCGATTATATAATAATGTAATAATAACTTTAGATCAGTTTCGCTAGAGTTGTGTTGAACATAAGAGCTCTTCTGTGAAGGATCTGAGGATCATCAAACTGTGTGTGTTTTGATTCAAGAGAGCAATCATACATTTGTGTTGTGTTTTACTTTCTTTTATATTCATTTATAGTAATTTATCATTTAATAATTTTATCATTCAGTTTAATCATATAATCATTTATAATAATCTTTATAGTCATTTAAATACCCATTTCATTAATTTATTAATTGATTAGTCTTTTATATTATATTATTGTTTTTATAATATTTTTTCTATTGTTGTTGTGTGTGGTTTCAAGGGCTGTTTGTCTTCATGAATCTATGGAGATAAATAAGGAGCCCCTACCAAGTATTGAGTACATTTACAGTAAATGTACATACTTTCCAGAAGGCCTACAATTCACTAAAAAAAAATTTTTTTTATTTATTTTTTTTATTATTGGTCTTATGAAGTATTCTAATTTGTTGAGATAGCGAATTGTTGGGGTTTTGTTAAATGTGAGCCAAAATCATCACAATTAAAATAACCAAAGACTTAAACTACTTCAGTCTGTGTGCATTGAATTTATTTAATACACAAGTTTCACAATTGAGTTGAATTACTGAAATGAACTTTTCCACAACATTCTAATTTATTGAGATGCACCTGTAAATATAACATAATTGTTCAAAAATGTGAAGAATGCTGATGTCCAAACACATTGGGCCCCACTGACTTTAATTGTATGGGAAAAATAAAGCAACTGAGACAATTTTGAAAATATCCACAGAAGACTATGACTTTAAATGATTAGTTAGTGAGGCTGACCAGACTGTAGAGGAGAGTTTTCTGGTTGAGATTCTGCAGATTGATTTGGGACTGATGTCTGGTTAATGTTACACTGCTGATCTATAATAGAAACAGAGAGCATTATGGTCACTCAAGAGTATCTGCAGTGATTACACTGACTCTTTATGCTGATATTTAGATCTTCTCTGAGCCTTTATTCATGAACTGTATCTTTCATCTGTTTCTGTTCAGTTGTATTAATCATGTCATGAACTGCTCCACACCTTTGTTCTTCTTGTACACTCTCAGAAATAAAGGTACAGTGAGGGTACAATTAAGTACTTTAAGGTACAAATTTCACAAATGTGCCAGCAAAGGAACAAACATGTATCCAGCTGAGTACCAAAAAGTACCTTTCCAAAGAAAAGGGGTACACAATGAAATATGCATGGTGAAAGGTACATATATGTACCCTTTGAAAAGGTACATTGTCATATAAAGTAATAGTTAAGGTACAACATTCACAAATGTACCATTAAAGGTCCTATCGTGTTCCCATGGGGTACTTAGAAGTACCTTTTGGGTACACATCCGGTAGGATACAAAAAAGTACCTTATTCAAGTCAAAAGGTACACTTCCTGTGGGGTAATTAATATCATCCTTTACAGGTAACGAATGTATAAAATGCACAGCATCATTGTTTTAGATCTTCATAAGAAGGACTGTTAACTGTATTGTTTCCTATACGAGACTGTTGAGTCTGTAAACTGTTTATAGTGTTAACGATCTGTGCTGCGCACATTGTTAGCAAATGTGGTGTGATTAGCGCGTGCGCGCCGCGAGTTATGCAGAGATGCGGAGATAAAGTACCGAGTATAGTGTTATTCTGCATGTTTTATGTTTTCCTTTATTCATTAATTCTGTGTTATGAGTTTATTTCGTGCTGTTTCACTGATAGTGAGTATGTATGTGACGTCTTGAGTATGTAGTCGAGTGAACTTGGATGTACATCAAAGGCATGAATGGAATTTGAGTGTTTACATGAACATCATATAAACAAATGAATCGTCAACGGCGAAATAAAAGCCTCTAATGTACGAGACCGGTCTGAGAGACCTCCAGCTCACAGCGGGGTCTCTGAGCAGGACTGGCCGAGCGACGAGCTAGCGGCCGGGGCAGGCGCCTGCTGGCTGTCGCCTCACTTCATGGAGCTTTTCAACTCCGAAAACTTTGAAGCAAATTGTCAATTCGGCATCAATTTTCACAAGACTGCCTATATTCGAAATCTAAACAGTTCTTTTCTCGCCTAAAACGTTCTCATAAGTGAATTTAGTGATGAATAAGATAGCGAAAATGGTTAAAATTGTCCTGTGGTTGGTCTGTCTAATATTATGACTGGCTGTTTTTTCGCGCCGTTATTCGTGTTCTAGGTCAGTGGTCACTCCTCTTTCTTTCACTCGGCACGGCAGTCGCTGGAGCCTGCAGGACGCTTGACAGTTCAACAATGGCCCTGCCAACTTTATCCTCAGATGAGCTGATCCAAACAAGACAGAAGGTGGTTTAACTATGACAGAAGTTGAAGCACAGAAATTCAGAGGTGAGTAATACTGTCGTTAGCTAACGTAAAGTTACATTTAAGTGACACTTGTGGCTGATTAAAGTTGGCTGCACGTTAGCTACAGTTAGATCGAACTAACATTATATCGGGACTTATTTTTAAGTTACCACTAACGTTCGTTACATGTAGCTAGTTGTAAAGATTGTAAAGAAAAAAGCATAACGTTAGCTGACCTTAGCTAGCTTAGAGTTGGCTACAGCTATCGTTAGCTAGCTCGAGTTCCTCGTACAGCCAACGTACTCAACTGAAAGGTTGAGTTAAAGTTAAGTTGATGCCCAAATAGTGCTGCAGCTATGTAGATAATCAATTATATAAGTGTTTAGTGTACGGGTATTGTATATTTATAAGTTGAAGATGTTGGATGATGTTCGATTCCATTTGTGCACGTGGAACACAGTTTAACGTTAGAAGATGGCGGCTATGTTGTGTACGTTAGAATAGACTAGTTGCACCTGGCCACCTTTTTGGATTTCGGATCAGCGAGTGTGCGATAGACACTTCCCGTTTCGGATTACGTCCGGTGCAGGGAGCCGGAGAAAGCAGAAATTTATCTTTTATAGTTGTTTATAGAAACAATTATCACTTAAAATACTACTAAGATCCATATTACTATCACATGAGCGAATGGCAATTAAATGCACGGATGCATAGTCAGATTAATGAATGAAATACAACTGTTCACGAACAGAAGATTGTATTTGACTCATGCTGCATACACATATGCAATGACAATTATGCCAACTGTAAATATAGAGTTACAACTACGGTTAGAGTTGTTTGCATAAAATGCACCGTGAACATTCACATGTTTGCCCCATGTCTACTTTGCTGTATTATTCAGGGTGAACACAACACACCATACCCAATTGTCCAGGTGACCCAAGAAGACTGGAAGTCCACATATGAGGGACGAAGCTCCTGTTCCCTGAAGGTAGACAGGGTCGAGTTGTTTGAAGGCATGAAGGTAGAGGAAGCCATGTTCTCCTCGTTTTATTCATATTTTGTTTTCAATCTTGAATACCAACCCAAAAACAAGAACACTCTGACCTTCCTCCAGCGATGTATTGTGAAAATGCCATCCAAGGTATCCATGTCTTTCTTTCCTCAGTGGGAGAGAAATTATGTTTTTTGAGGAAAACATTTCTGGATTTTTCTTCTAACAATGGACTTCATTGGTTACCATCGTTTTTAAGTCCAAATCAATGCAGTTTCAAAAGTCTTTGAAGTGTTTAAACGGGCTGTACGTGATCACAGCTGAAGAAGAGGTTGTTATCTAGCAAAACGATAGGTCATTTTCAAAAAAAAATTTTAATTTATACTTTTTACCTTCAATAGTTCGGATTGAGCTGATCAACAAACGGACAGGGAACTACGTTATCACGTTGAAAGGTCACACCGGTGCCGGCAATACTATTTAAACTACTATTCATATTCATCAGAATGTTATTCATATAGTATTCATTGAATATGAATAGTATATATATATATATATATATATATATATATATATATATATATATATATATATATATATATATATATAATGGCAAACAATACTATTTGAACTATTCTCCTACGTACAGTCGCATTGTAAACAGTGGGGCGGTACTTCTGCCGGCGCCGGTGTGACCTTTCAACGTGATGAGTAAGATGGCGAAAATTGTTAAAATTGTCCTGTGGTTGGTGTGTCTAATATTATGACTGGCTGTTTTTTCGCGCCGTTATTCGTGTTCTAGGTCAGTGGTCACTCCTCTTTCTTTCACTCGGCACGGCGGCAGTCGCTGGAGCCTGCAGGACGCTTGACAGCTCAACAATGGCCCTGCCAACTTTATCCTCAGATGAGCTGATCCAAACAAGACAGAAGGTGGTTTAACTATGAAAGAAGTTGAAGCACAGAAATACAGAGGTGAGTAATACTGTCGTTAGCTAACGTAAAGTTACATTAAACTACGTCATCACGTTGAAAGGTCACACCGGCGCCGGCAATACTATTTAAACTACTATTTATATTCATCCGAATGTTATTCATATAGTATTCAGTGAATATAAATATTATATATGTATATGTATATATATATATATATATAATGGCAAACAATACTATTTGAACCATTCTCCTACGTACGGTCGCATTGTAAACAGTGGGGGGATACTTCTGCCGGCGCGACCTTTCAACGTGATAACGTAGTTCCCTGTCCATTTGTTGATCAGCTCAATCCGAACTATTGAAGGTAAAAAGTATAAATTATAATTTTTTTTTTAATGACCTATCGTTTCGCTAGATAACAACCTCTTCTTCAGCTGTGATCGCGTACAGCCCGTTTAAACACTTCAAAGACTTTTGAAACTGCATTGATTTGGACTTAAAAACGATGGTAACCAATGAAGTCCATTGTTAGAAGAAAAATCCAGAAATGTTTTCCTCAAAAAACATAATTTCTCTCCCACTGAGGAAAGAAAGACATGGATATCTTGGATGGCATTGGGTCAGTAAATTATTAGGAAATTTTCATTTTGGGGTGAACTAATCCTTTAAGCACACAATGAACACTCACAGTAGCTTTTAGTCAATATAAAGCGTTATGTTCTTACACTGCAGTAAGTAATGCATTCATAAAGTGATTCACTATTAAAGTTGTTTAAATGTGAAAAACTTTGTTTATTAAAGTTTATTGCAAACGAAGATTGTGGTGTGCGGTCTTATTCTCTTTCCAGTATTTTAATTTGTACAGTTTAACTTCTTTTAAATCATTGATTGTGGGAAAACAAAACATTGCTTTCTTTTGCTCTCATTCTTTTCTATTTATCAAGGACATTTTTGCCACTTTATAGGTACAATGGCATCGTCGCTGGGGTGGTACCCCTAACAAGAACAAATTGGTACCATCTAATGGGTTACATTTTTGTACCAGTGGATTGAGGTACAAATGTATTGCTAAGGTACCAAATTGTCTCTCAAAATGTACAGTATAAAAGGGTACAACTCTGTACCTATGGTAAGGGTACCATTGCTGTACCTTGGGGGTACCACCCCAGCGATGAGCCATTTGTACCCTCAAAGGTATATATTTGTACCTAAAAGGCACAAACTGTAGGGGTACTTCTTTGTACCCATTAATATGGTACAAGTTTGTTCCCGTTGGGGGTACTGCCCCAGCGACGAGCATTTGTACCTTTTTTTGGCTTTTCTGTACCTTTATTTCTGAGAGTGTGGGAACCAACGCAATAAATGGCTGCCCACTGCTGCGGGTGTGTGTTCACAGTGTGTGTGTGTACACTGCTGTGTGTGCACTTTGGATGGGTTAAAAGCAGAGCACGAATTCCGAGTATGGGTCACCATACTAGGTTGTATGTCATGTCACTTTCAACATGTTTGCTTTGGCCTCATACATCTGGTGTTATTACACAGCTCGGTGGAATACTTGATTCTGATTGGTCAGTCATGACATTCCAAGGTATTTTATCCCTAGATAACAACCTGTAAAAGCTAATAAAACAGGCTCATCCAGGTAACAGCAGTCGGCGCTGTACTCTTGCGTGAACATTTTTTTTCTTGGTGGAAGCTTTGTGTTTGTTTAGCTAATAAAATATTAAAACTCGATTAAAAATGGTGTAACATTATTTAATTATGTCATCCTGGTATCGCGGACTCACTCTCTCGTTTAATTCAAACGCAGCTGCTGCCATTTTGCTATGGTTGTTTTGTACGCTGTAATGGATTATAAGAGAAGTAACAAACTGGTAAGGTTTTACAAATTTGTGTCTTAATTCTTTTATTGCCTTAATTATTTTTGTGGTGAAATTTTGTGTAATAAGTGGTTTGACTGCACCGTTTCGCTTAAATGTCTGTCTAGTTTAAATTTGCTGCTTGCTCGCAACTGCTGTCTTCATGGAAGCTTTGCGTTCAAATATTTTAACTTAAATCAATATTTTGCATCTAATTATTTACTTAATAAGTGGGATAATGTACATCCAGCCAGTTGTTCTCTCAGAATAAACCCCTTCAGGCTGATACAAGACCCCTCCGCTTCGCATCGGGGTCCTGATCACCCTGTCAGGGTTTATTCTGTTATAACAACTGGCTGATTTCAATGTATCACTGTGTTTTAAATTTGATTTATTAAATAATAATAATAGTTGTTCCTGTGGTAGAAAACACTGTGGCACCAAGATAGGATATTAAGGTGGGCCCTTGGGTTGGCTATAGCTCCATGGCCCAGTCCCAAATTGCTCCTTAAACTCTTGCGGTCTTTCTCCAGTGTACGCTTTCATGACGTAATGCCACTTTGATTGTCGGGTAAAAGTCTGCTGCACATGACAGCTATGCACATGACAGCCATGGCCACATGTAGACCACAAGTGCAAACGAAGTGTGCCATTTGCATCAAGTCACACATGCACATTTCAGCTGTGTCCTTTGATAATTAGGCTAATTAAAATAATTAATAAAATAAATTCAAATAAATGTGATCTTGCTGCACTACAATTATTTAAATAAAAATTTGCCCAGTATCAGAGTGCAAAACCCTGATACTGTAAGTTACAGCTTTTTTTAAAGTCATCCTGAAAATAAAACAAAGAGCAGAACTGTGACAATGCATTAAATGTGTAGAACCATGTCATAAGGCAACAACAGCTTCACAGTACATAGAAATCTTCCGAAAATAGCAGAGACTGTCTAACACAGATATCAAACATCTCGCAGAAAAAGAAAAAAAAAAAGTGTGAAATTCATCTTGCAGCCCTAAAGCAGGGAAATGCATGAGAAGCAGCAGTGAACAGAAATGAAGAGCTGAAACACATTTTACACTTACATTGAACAAGACCCCTCGGCTTCGCATCGGGGTCCTGATCACCCTGTCAGGGTTTATTCTGATATAACAACTGGCTGATTTCATTGTATCACTGTGTTTTAAATTTGATTTATTAAATAATAATAATAGTTGTTCCTGTGGTAGAAAACACGGTGGCACCAAGATAGGATATTAAGGTGGGCCCTTGGGTTTGCTATAGCTCCATGGCCCAGTCCCAAATTGCTCCTTAAACCCTTGCGGTCTTTCTCCAGTGTACGCTTTCATGATGTAATGCCACTTTGACTGTCGGATAAAAGTCTGCTGCACATGACAACTATGGCCACATGAAGACCACAAGTGCAAACAAAGTGTGCCATTTGCGTCAAGTCACACATGCACATTTCAGCTGTATCATTTGATAATTATGCTAATTAAAATAATTAATAAAATAAATTCAAATAAATGTGATCTTGCTGCACTACAATTATTTAAATAAAAATTTGCCCAGTATCAGAGTGCAAAACCCTGATACTGTAAGTTACAGCTTTTTTAAAGTCATCCTGAAAATAAAACAAAAAGAAGAACTGTGATAACACCTCGAATGTGTAGAACCACGTCATAAGGCAGCAACAGCTTCACAGTACTTAGAAATCTTCCGAAAATAGCAGAGACTGTCTAACAAAGATGTCAAACATCTCGCAGAAAAAGAAAAAAAAAGTGTGAAATTCATCTTGCAGCCCTAAAGCAGGGAAATGCATGAGAAGCAGCAGTGACCAGAGATGAAGAGCAGAAACACATTTTACACTTACATTGAATCATTTAGCAGACAGTTGTCAGGGATCTGGAAGGAGGACCCAATTGCAGTGTGAGTAACAAGGGTTTATTGACAAAACAGACCGATACAAAAGGGTTGTGATCAACTGGCAGAATACTATAGCAGCAGATAGGGCAGCAGGACCAGGCTGGTGGAGAGACCAGAGCAAGGCACCAAAGAGCAGAGCTCAGATACTTGTTGACCATTAACTCTGCAGCACCCCAGATGTCAGGCAAGGGAACCAGTGGACAGGAACAGGTCAGGACAGGAACTCTAACAGCAAGAGAGAAAACAAGGTTCCACAGGAACACAAATTACTCCCAAGACAAGGGAATAAATAAAACAGAACTGATCAAAAGTAAAAGTAAACAAACAGATAACTAAAACAAGGAGCAAGTCAAAAACAGAACTACAAAGGACTAGACACGACAAGGGCACAAGACCAATTAAACCGATCGCAATCTGACGTGAAACAGTGCATGCCAGTTAGAATTTTTGTCCAACTTGAGATGGCGCCGAGGCCACATGACTGTTACATGTGGCATCAAAGTACCGCGAGAGCGTTTCGAGAGCAGCCGGCTGACTGAGCCACCTCAATTTCTCCAGAGCGACTGCAGGAGTGCTAATGACGACACAGCTGTTTCACGATTGGCCAGATTCACCGCATGACAATGATCATGTGTGTTTCTGGTTTTTTCAAACCTTTTCAATTCCAGTAATGGCCACAAATCTGTGGTTTTAGATTGGTAAAAGCTTTTTTAGTGTAGTCGCACTGATGTATTGAGTCACGTTTATCATATAACTGTCACTGTTCATGAATGCATTGTTTCCTGCTCGTCTCATGTTACGTCACGCTGATTGTTTGATGTGGGCATTACCGCTGATCATCAGTGATCAGAGGCATCTAATTCCAACAGCCTACTTAATGCCCTGTCTTTCGTCTCTTGTTTATCAGATCGTTGTTTGAGGTCCTCCGTGCTGCATGTCTGTATTCCTCCTGTTCAGCGTTCATTCTCGTGGGTTTGTTCCGGTTCCGTGTTTCACTGTGGATTACGTTGTCATCACCTGGACCTTTCATCATCCTTCACCAGCGCACTCAATTCACCACCTCACCTGTCCTGTGCTGTCATCGAGGTCCCTGCACCACCTGCCATCAGCTGAAGCCTTTCTCATTTGCATTCCTGTAATAAACCGTTACTTGCATTTTTGCTTCCTGTCTTCAATCCTGACAGAACGATCTGACCGCTATGGAAGCAGCGAGTAACCCCTCTTCATCGCTGGAGGAATTTCTCAGCGCCAGCATTCGACGGATGGATTCCCAGGAGGGGAACCTTAACGACACAGGTCGCTCTGTACAGGCATTGGTGGTGCAGGTGTCCGAGCTCACCCGGCAACTACAACTCCTGCGTGTTCCCACTGCGCCGCCCACGCCGTCCATTCCTCCCACACCAACAGAGAGCCCCTCCCAGCCGGAACCCTGCCTTCCTGTTCCAGAACCATATTCTGGTGAGCCGAATTACTGCAGAGCTTTTCTAACACAATGCTCTATGCACTTTTCTCTTCAACCCAGGACCTTCAATAATAAACGAGCCAAAGTCGCATTAGTTTTAACGTTGCTGACTGGGAGAGTGGCATTATGGGGGACGGCGGTGTGGGAAAACTAAGACCCATGCTTGTATCGATTACCGGGGACTGAACAGCATCACGGTAAAGAATACTTATCCTTTGCCGTTGATGTCTTCAGCCTTCAAGAGGTTGCAGGGAGCATCGATCTTCACGAAATTGGATTTACGAAATGCTTATCATTTGGTCCGCGTTAGGGAGGGGGATGAATGGAAGACCGCTTTTAACACCCCCAGGGGGCACTTTGAATATTTGGTCATGCCTTTCGGTTTGTCCAACTCCCCAGCGGTCTTCCAGGCATTCGTCAACGACGTGCTGCGAGACATGGTCGACCAGTTCATATATGTCTACCTGGATGACATATTGATTTTTTCCTCTTCTCTCCAGAAACACGTGCAGCACATCCGACGAGTGCTCCAGAGGTTGCTGGAGAATGGGCTTTTTGTCAAGGCAGAGAAATGCGCTTTCCATGCACAGTCTGTTCCTTTTCTGGGGTACATCGTTTCGACTGAGGGTATGCGTATGGATCCTGAGAAGGTTAAGGCTGTGGTAGATTGGCCAAGTCCAGATTCCCGTAAGGCCCTACAGAGGTTTCTGGGGTTCGCCAACTTCTACCAGCATTTTATTTGCAACTTCAGCCAACTAGCCACACCTCTGACCGCCTTGACCTCCCCCAGAACTACGTTCAGGTGGTAAGACACAGCCGAGGCTGTGTTTGCCAAACTGAAGGGTTGCTTTGTTTCAGCCCCCATCTTAATTACCCCTGATCCATCACGCCAGTTTGTGGTGGAGGTCGACGCGTCTGAGGTGGGGGTAGGTGCAGTGCTAACCCAATGTTCTCCCACAGACGACAAGATGCACTCATGCGCGTTTTTGTCCCATTGGTTATCCCCTGCCGAACTTAATTATGATATTGGTAACCGAGAGTTGTTGGCAGTCAAGATGGCATTGGAGGAATGGCACCACTGGTTAGAAGGCTCGGGGGTACCTTTTATAGTATGGACCGACCATAAGAACCTAGAATACATTAGAACCGCCAAAAGGTTGAACTCCAGGCAGGCTCGGTGGGCACATTTTTCCGGTCGTTCTGATTTTACTCTCTCGTACTGCCCGGGTTTCAAAAACATCAAACCCAATTCTTTGTAGCGCATTTTTGACCGTTCTGAACGCCCATCTACTCCCGAGTGTATTTTATTCGAGACATTAGTGGTCTCCACACTCACATGGGAGGTCAAATCAAAGACCTTAGAAGGAGTAATGCCTCCGCCCGGGTGCCCACCGAATCAGTTATTTGTGCTGGAGGGATTACGGTCCGACGTTATTCAGTGGGGGCATTGTTCCTATGTGGTTTGTCATCCAGGAGTTAACCGTACTAAGTTTTTGGTCAAGCAACGATTCTGGTGGCCACTTATGGCTCGCAACGTTCACAGTTTTGTTTTGGCTTGCTCGGTTTGCGCCACTGGTAAGACTTCCAATCGACCCCCAGATGGGTTACTTCAACCGCTGCCAGTCCCTTCGAGACCCTAGTCCCATATAGCGCTAGATTTTATTACCGCCCTCCCGCCTTCCCAGGGCAACACGGTAGTTTTGACCATGGTGGACCGGTTCTCGAAAGTGGCCCACTTTATTCCCTTGCCCCGACAGACATGGTTTCCGACAGGGGACCCCAGTTTGTGTCCAAATTTTGGCGAGAAATTTGTAGATTGCTGGGAGCGACTGTCAGTCTGTCCTCAGGGTTTCATCCCCAGAGCAATGGTCAAACCGACGGGCCTATCTCCATTCGAGTGTAGTTTAGGATACCAGCCACCAGTTTTTCCCAGTCTGGAATCCGAAGTCACCTCCGTTAACGCCTTGGTCCAGAGGTGTCACCACACATGGACTAAAGCCCGTGAGACTCTACTCCAAGTGAGGGCGCGCACCAAGGCTAAAGCCGATCGCCAAATTCTTTGGCCCATTCACTGTCACCAAGATCATTAGTCCGGTGGCAGTCCGCCTTAATCTTCCTCCAGCGTACAGGAGAATTCATCCCGCCTTTCATGTTTCAAAGATAAAACCTGTGTTTCAGTCTCTGATTAATCCGTTTTCTTTTGGCTCATTAAAGACCACTCTTCAATTATAATAGTCCAGTCTGGAGAGAACAAGAGCTTGGACAAGAAGTTGTGTGGCTTGCTCTGACAGGAAGGATCTAATCTTCCTAATGTTGTATAAGGCAAATCTGCAGGACTAGGCCATTATAGCAATGTGGTCTGTGAAGCTTAACTGATCATCAATCACAACTCCTAGGTTTATGGCGGTCCTGGAAGGAGTTATGGTTGATGGACACAGCTGTATAGAGCAGCTGTGATGAAACTATGGGTTTGCTGGAAACACAAGCAGTTCTGTCTTAGTAGGGTTGAGTTGATGGTGGTCCTTCTTCCAGCTAGAAATGTCTCTAAGACAGGCGGCAATGTGAGCAGCTACCGTCTGATCATCTGGTTGGAATGAGAAGTAGAGCTGATTGTCATCAGCATAGCAGTGATGATGACGTGTAGATGGAGAAGAGAAGTGGTCCAAGCACTGAGCCTTGAGGAACCCCAGTAGCAAGAAGTTATGACTTAGAAACCTCACCCCTCCAATACACCCTGAAGGACCTACCTGAAAGGTAGAACTTGAACTACAGGAGTGTGGTTCCTGAGATGCCCATCTTTCTGAGGGTGGACAGGAGGATCTGGTGGTTAATGGTTTGCATGCATTTGTAAAAACAGAAAAAAAAAAAAAAAAATGTAATAAATAATAATTTTATATAAATGTATATTTTAATTGGAGCACCTAACCCCACCCCTACCCTAAACCTACCCACTTCTGAAAAATATAAAACACATAACAAGCAAATATAAGTGCAATCACAGGTATTTATTGCAAACTGACCATAAACAAGCAGTATATTACAAACAAGTCGTGTTGCATTCCAAGTCTTCTGAAGCCATACAATGTCTTTATTCGAAGAAGTAAAACATAAGGTTTTAATGGCAGAAAATGATTTCGCTCATCTCATTCAAAAACATACTCCCTCCCCTAGAATGACGCAATCGGTCACAAGACATACAAGGCCTTTCACAACCAAAGCTAACTTAAGGCTTCTTCTGGCAGCATTTTCTGAATTTGCGCATCAGAGACTGCAGCACACAGGATGAGCTTTACGGCAGATGGAGACGGTGATCGCGTCTATTCCTCTCACAAATCAGTCGTTTTGCCTCAGAAGACTTGGAATATTAATACTGTTTGAATAAATTATGACTGTAGTTGTATCTGCCTGTTATATCTTGTGTTTTATTAACAAATGGTAGGTTTAGGGGCAGGGGTTTTGGTTACATGCTCATAAAAGTGTAAATAATGTAAAATAAATTACTGTTTCCCTTGAAAAATAACACCCCAACATATATGCAATAATTATGAAAAGGTTGTTTAAATAAAACCCATTGTCACAAAGGGCAGATAAAACTGATGTTTGGATTAAGTCACATACACACAAATAGCATTTTCTATACATTTAACTTGAATCTAGTCCATAAGATGTCTTTCTTCAAACAATGTGTGAATAGCTCATTTTAGTTTTGACGCATTGACACCATTCTCAAGCTTTCACACCAGGCATCCATTTTCTCATGCAATGAAAAGTGAGCACAAAATGGGAGCGCACACTCAGTTGAAACTGTAATAACAGGCGATACAGGCGAATCCATTTAGAAAATGATTTTATGTGTATTTGTGTTGGTGTTCTGGAGTGCATCAAAATTTTAAATTTACACCTTGTTTTTTTGTAGCATTGAGCAATGTAGCCGATCACAGACACTTTCCTGAACACCTCTGAGCCAGTCCGTTCAAATGAATCAGAATTCACTCACTGATCAAAACACCAGTATTTTTTTTATTAATTTAATATTTTTTCTGTTTGCTTATGAATTCTCCCATTATAGCAAGTGTAGACACAATGTAAATAAGAGATTAACTGTGTAGTGTTTACTGATAGAGAGCTTAGAGAGCTCCATGAATATGAAGATTGATGCGATGAACTTAAGCCAAAAAAGTTAAATCTTTCAAAAATTATCTTTTTTTTTTTTTTGTCTCTCTCTACAGACCCTCCCTCTTCTTTGAAGTATAAAATAACAGCTTAAACAAGGAAGTCTCTAGTTGTGAATACAGCATTGTGACAGTATGGGGTCCAGTGTACTGTTCCTCGTCCTCTGTGAGTATTTGATTCTAAGTTACCTTTTTTAATTTAGCAGACACATTTATCCAAAGTAACTTAAAATTTCAGGAAATACAACAAAGTGATTCATTGTATGCTGTGCTCATGAAAAAGGTAAGTTCAGTTTCTTCAGCATTGACAAGGATTTATCTGTCCAGGTATAGGGTTAGGAGAATCATTTTACCAGCAATGAATGGTGAATGTCAATATTTTTGTGATTTTGTGCCATTCTCTTATGGGACCAAACACAGTTTCTTTCTCTTTATACGAAAAAAAAGGCAAAAAAGGTCAGATCCTCTTTAAATATTGAATATGCAATGCTGCACTTTTGACGTGCTAAACACAAGGACATATAATTGATTTTGGTATTGGTAGTATCTTCAACAGACAATAATTAGGCCTACACAATTTTGATTATGTGCACAATAATAATTACTAAGGACAATTTAGCAGTCGCTGGATATTGGTAAGGACATGTCTCTGGCATCCTTTACAAGCATGTATACAGTGATTTCAATAAAAGGAATATCACTGATGGACTTGTGGGGTATTTCATTCAGAGGACTTTTTCAACCACTTGAAATGCATGACACATCAGAAGGCTTCCTGATTGTGTGTGACTAGTCTTTACTATCGCTAACTGTTTCGCTGCTTTATGGTTGTAGGACAAATGGATTAAGTTCTAACATCATGAACAGATTTTTTCTGCTAGATTTACTATAATTTGAAGTTAGTGATGTCCCTGCACACAAGCCTGCACTGGCCCTTTACGGGCCCATTTAGGGCTATCCTAAGGGCCCCCAGCGGGCTGCTAGCACAGGGCTTCTGAGACTTTTCTCATTTGCAAAACATTGGTCCCTTAGTGCTGGCCCGGCACTAGGTCCACACAAGGCCTGCACTATTAATCTATAACAGGGATGCCCAGCCCTGGTCCTGGAGAGATCTACCTTCCTGCAGAGTTTAGTTCCAACCATGATCAAACACACCTGTCTGTAATTATCAAGTGCTCCTTCAGATCCTAATCAGTTGGTTCAGTTGTGTTTGATCAGGGTTGGAGCAGAACTCTGCAGTAAAGTAGATCTCAAGGTACAGGGCTTTAAAAACTTTTCAGCTACTATAACTTAAGTCTTTGGGGAAACAGTTGTTATATATCTGAAATGGATGAAGTCACCACATAACTAATGTCTATATTGTCAAAAATGTACAGTAGTCAAATGGATTTCAAATCAATGGATTTATTAAATACAAAATAGAAATCATTCAGTTCAGGTTAATACAAGACAAACACTTTAAAATACAGTCAGATGACACTTTAAAAAAAGCAACATTGCAAAGATAACATAGCCTGAGATCTTATATTTCCTAAACTGGACTAATATAATGTTATTCTGGCTGGACCTCCAGCATGTGCAATCAAAACTCTACAATGATACAGAATGCAACAAGAATGCTAACATGATTCATCATCTATCAAAACACCTATCAAACAATTCCAGAACATGCAGAAATTCTTGCACATATATGCTACACCACAAGATGTGCTTTTCAACATGTGATCCTGTGAACAAAACAAGTATAAAGAGAAGAACAGCTGTGACAACAGGCCGAGAATGTGTGAAGTGATACAAAACCTAATGAAACACAGCAAAAACCAGCCTAAACCGGTTGTTTTGAACTTCCAGTCCTCATTCTAAGGGAGCAGATTTTCCAGTAATGCCTACTGACAGTTCACAGAACAACAGAAGAGAATGAAACATACAGAGTGAGCCACCCCTGCAAACATGCTCCTGCAGGGCCCATGCTGTCTTTTTGTGGGCACAGTGGGCTATGGCCAGCCCACACCAAACCTAAACAGGCCCAGTGTGGGCTTGCCCAGGTTGAGGTCCACAGCTTTGGGCTCACCGCGGGTTCTCTTTGAGGCCAGCCTGTTCTGGCCCAGAGCAACATTTGTACCTTTGGACCCATGCAGATTTTGTGTAGGCAGCCCTGTAATGCATCTAGGCAACGCAGGGCAAGGCAAGGCAAGTTTATTTATATAGCACATTTCATACACAATGTAAATCAAGGTGCTTTACATAAAAGAAAAGAATAATAAAATAATCTAGGAGAATACTAACATTTACTGGCCATTCTTTTGTCACTCAACTGAACTGGAATGGCTCAATCCAAAAGACACCTTTTTAGAACCTGTTGTTTCATATAGGCTAGGGATCCTCAAATCTGGCTCATGAGATCCACTTTCCTGCAGAGTTTAGTTCTAACCTTAATTAAACAGACCTGGGGCCCGTTTCAATTAGAAGGTTCAATCAACTCAATTAAAACTTAGACAAGTGATGTCACTAGCGGAAGTGCAAGTGTCTGAAAGTGCACGTCTGATAATGCAAGTCTGAAAGTATAAGTGCAAGTCTGCAGCCAGAGAGTCAGTCAGAGTGAGAGAGGTTTTTTTATCATTTCAGCTCTATACAGCTTGTACACAGTGAAATGAAACAGCGTTTCTCCAGGACCGTGGTGCTACACAAGACAACATTAACCACAAAACTCACATTGTACTGTGCAAAAGACTATACATAATTAAATTATCTTAAATAATCTAACATAATACTAAAACTGGAAAGAAGAAAGTAAAAGTTGAACATAAAACAAAGTACAGACCACATAAAGTGTGTATTTGCATGCCTGAATGAAACAGTGCAACAGCCTGGGACATTACAATATATATATATATATATATATATATATATATATATATATATATATATATATATATACATACACACACACACATAGAACAGGTGACAATATTAATAGACAAGGCACAATATTAAGGTAGATTTTATGCAAATGTATGGACGTGCAAAGTATGCAGTTGGGTTTCAAGTGTTTGTAATTCAGGTATTTATAGTAGGGGTGTATATGTATAAGTGTAGTTGTCAGGTCAGTTCACATGGAGTTGAGGAGTCTGATGACTCGAGGGAAGAAAATGTCCTGCAATCTGACATTGATGGCCCTAATGCTTCTGTACCTTCTTCCGGATGGCAGAAGGGTGAAGAGCTGGTGTGAGGGGTGTGTAGGGTCGCTGGTAATTGTAATGGCTTTTGCGAATGCAGCGAGTGGTGTAAATGTCTGTGATAGAGGGGAGAGAGACTCCAATGATCTTTTCAAGACCCTCTTGAGCAATTATTTGCAATAGGCTAAGTGTAAATAATAATTAGATGCTATTTATATTTTATACTGGTAGATACATACTAGGCCTATTTGCATATGTGATTGGAAAAGTGAGAAGAACAAGCTCAGCAAAAGCAGGATTTGAGTCAATCGCGTCACAAGCTAATATTTCGTGCCCAATACCTTACTGCCTTCACCACTGAAGCCGTTATTCGGTAATAGTAATAATACTGAATAGAAATAGACACTCCGAATAATCTTGTTTTCCATTTGCATTAAGATTATTTTTTTTACCATGCTGGCATATAAAATGCACTTAATTTACACTGAAAAAAATTATAAACACAACACTTTTGTTTTTGTCCCCATTTTTCTAAGACTTTTTCTATGTACAAAAAAGGCCTATTTCTCTCAAATATTGTTCACAATCTGTCTAAATCTGTGTTAGTGAGCACTTCTCCTTTGCCAAGATAATCCATCCACCTCACAGGTATGGCATATCAAAATGCTGATTAGACAGCATGATTATTGCACAGGTGAGCCTTAGGCTGTCCACAATAAAAGGCCACTCTAAAATGTGCACTTTTACTGTATTGGGGGGTCCGGGGGGCGGTCTGAAAACCAGTCAGTATCAACATTTGCCTCACACAGTGCAACACATCTCCTTCACATAGAGCTGATTAGGTTGTTAATTGTGGCCTGTGAAATGTTAGTCCTCATCTCTTCAATGGCTGTGCGAAGTTGCTGGATATTGGCAGGAACTGAAAAACGATGACATATATGCCGATCCAGAGCATCCCAAACATGCTCAATGGGTGACATGTCCGGGTGAACTGGGATGTTTTCAGCTTCCAGGAATTGTTTACAGGTCCTTGCAACATGGAGTTGTGCATTATCATGCTGCAACATGAAGTGATGGTCGCGGATGAATGGCACAACAATGGGCCTCAGGATCTCATCACGGTATCTCTGTGCATTCAAAATGCCATCAATAAAATGCACCTGTGTTCATAGACCATAACCTATGCCTGCCCATACCATAACCCTACTGCCACCATGGGCACTCAATCCACACTCACCCACACAACGCCATACACACTGTCTGCCATCTGCCCTGTACAGTGAAAACCAGGATTCATCCGTGAAGAGAACACCTCTCCAAAGTGCCAGACACCACTGAATGTGAGCATTTGTCCACTCAAGTCGGTTACGAGGACAGACTGCAGTCAGGTCGAGACCCCAATGAGGACGACGAGCATGTAGATGAGCTTACCTGAGATGGTTTGTGTTTGTGGTTTGTGCAGAAATTCTTTGGTTATGCAATCCGATTGTTGCAGCAGCTGTCCGGGTGGCTGGTCTCAGATGATCTTGGAGGTGAAGATGCTGGATGTGGAGGTCCTGGGCTGGTGTGGTTACACGTGGTCTGTGGTTGTGAGGCTGGTTGGATGTACTGCCAAATTCTCCGAAATGCCTTTGGAGATGGCTTATGGTAGAGAAATGAACATTCAATTCACGGACAACAGCTCTGGTGGACATTCCTGCAGTCAGCATGCCAATTGCACACTCCCTTAAAACTTGTGACATCTGTGGCACTGTGCTGTGTGATAAAACTGCACATTTTAGAGTGGCCTTTTATTGTGGCCAGCCTAAGGCACACCTAATGCAATAATCATGCTGTCTAATCAGCATCTTGATATGCCACACCTGTGAGGTGGATAGATTATCTTGGAAAAGGATAATTGCTCACTAACACAGATTTAGACCGATTTGTAAACAGTATTTGAGAGAAATAGGTCTTTTGTCTACATAGAAAAAGTCTTAGATCTTTGAGTTCAGCTCATGAAAAATGGGGCAAAAACAAAAGTGTTGCGTTTTCTAATTTTGTTCAGTGTAGATCCCCCCATAAAAAGACTTAATATCTTATATAATTTTCTTATATAGAAAATCCATCTTATATATATATATATATATATATATATATATATATATATATATATATATATATATATTAGTGGTGGGCATAGATAAAAATTTTTAATCTAGATTAATCTCACTGTAATCTTGGAATTAATCTAGATTAATCTAGATTAAAATGGCTCATTTGAATTCTGCCGAAGGCATTCAAAATATGTTCAATAAGATGTACTTGTTAGTACTGATAGAGCTGTGCTGCACTCAAACATAGTAGTTTGATGACGACTCTTCAAGTGCGCTACATTGCTTGGCCCGGCATCTTCCGCATTAGCTAAGGGATGCTTTGCGTTTAGGTGGTACTTGAGACTGGAAGAACTCCTACAGTAAACTATTTCCGCATTGCACATGTTGCAAACAACCTCACGCCTGTTTCACACATACTCCGTCTGCAGTGCGTATGCGTTGCAATTTTTATTTTTTTTTTTAACACACCCATGTTAGTGGTTTCCAGCGTTCACGCGGTTGTGGTCCGTCAGTGCGTTCCAGGAGTGGTGCGTCTGCAGCAGTGCAGCGATCGTTTACGTACCGAGTCTATTTTTGCTGTGCTGCATGCCTGAATTAAAATGACAGCGCATTGTTCGCGGTAAAAATTAACATGGATTGACACGGAAATGCAGTAATTTCACAATAAATGAATACTAATTAAAGGCTTCTGTGTTATACATGCAACACATGGGTTTTTGGCTAGGTTTAAAACAAGAAAAAGAGCACCTTTAGATAAATAAGGCAACATGATATAGGCCTATGCACTTTTATGGAATTAGAAAAACAAAGTTCATTAAGAACCGTGCGATTGCTTGTAATAAAGATTTAAATGCAAAAGGCACGAGAGTCGACTGTTTCTGTCAGCGTGAAAGCACAATGAGTCCGTGCTGCTTCTGCACCACACACGTAACGCACACGGACTGCATACGCACTGCAGACGGAGTATGAGTGAAACAGGTGTGAGTCTTGTCAAGGTTTTTTTTTTGGGAAGCTTGGTAATTTCACAGTAGGCATACACACAGGTTCGAAGACTCGTTCTCGCCACTTACAGTGCAATTCGTCTAGGTATACATCCGTGCTAAACTATCACGGTGAAAGTCATCATAGCTTGCGTAGTATAGACCCAGCTCCCAACCCAACTTTGAGAATAGATTAACGGCGATATTTTCAACCGCAGTGTTCAGTTTTTGTTTTTGTTTTTTTTTGAGGCTGTGGCCTTCTTGTTTTTTCAATTTGTCACTGTGCATTCAATGTTATATAAATTAATGATACAATATGGTTACGACTGTATTTTTCTCGCGAGCCGTTGTAGCTTTGTGGTGTTTCGTTTGTTTTGAATAGGCCGGCTGAAACGATGGCAGGCACTCTCGTCCCAAAACCTAATGTCACGTTGCCAGTTTGGGAACATTTCGGCTTTCAACCAAATGAAAAGGGCGAGCCAGCGAATTTAGATGAGCCGATATGCAAAATTTGCGGCAAAAAGGATCCTGTGACACACGGCAATACATCTAATTTGAGGTTTCATCTCGTTAACTGTCATCCAGCTATTGAAGCGCAGCTGCCCCCTCAAGCATCAGGTCGCGGTGCAACATCGAAAAGAACAGCTGAGACCGGTACCGGCCGACAGTTAGGAGTAGCTGAAGCCTTCGCGAAATCTGTAAAATACAGCCGTGAAAGAACAACCACTGTAACGCAGTATGTAACGCAGTATCGCAGTATCTAGTTCAGGAGATGGTTCCATTCAACACGGTGGAGAAACCTGCATTCAAGTCAATGCTTCAAAAATTTGATAAGCAGTACGAGTTGCCGGGCAAAACATATTTTTCAGAAACTGCTGTACCGAAAATGTACAGCAGGGTAAAGACATCGATCAAAAGCGAGCTTATGAATGTCGATTACTTTTCTGCCACAGCCGATATGTGGTCAAGTGTCAATATGACTCCTTATATGAGTCTAACGGTTCATTATCTCAGCATGGAATGGATTCTGAAATCACGTTGCCTCGAAACAGTGTTTATGCCCGAAAATCACACGTCCGACAATATTTGGATGCTCTCCGGCACACATTTGAAGAGTGGTCCCTGGATGAGAATAAGCTGGCCTGTATCACTACAGACAACAGGGCCAACATCGTTGCAGCAGTCAAAAAGTTGAACTGGCCGTGGCTGAACTGCTTTGGTCACAATTTACATTTGGCCATTACAAACACAATGGCAAGCGTAAAGGACCGCACAGCCCGAGCAATGGGCCTGTGTCACACATTGGTCAGTACATTTTCTCAGAGCTGGTTGAAGAGAAGAGATCTAGCGAAAGCACAAGCGGAACTTCAAATTCCTCAGCATGGCCTCATACTGGTAAGTTATAAAATTTAAACTATTTGCTAACTTATTGATCATGTTATTAGGCAATAAATAAAAATGAAATTATAAAAATTAAACAATTAAACCTACTGTTACAATAGCATAGGCCTACTTGTCTGTTGCTGGGTTTAATGTATTTTTCGTTTAAAATAAATATTTTGAAACGAAAATTATTT
The DNA here is from genome assembly GCA_024542945.1 of allo-octoploid hybrid of Carassius auratus x Cyprinus carpio. Classification (NCBI taxonomy): domain Eukaryota; kingdom Metazoa; phylum Chordata; class Actinopteri; order Cypriniformes; species allo-octoploid hybrid of Carassius auratus x Cyprinus carpio. Next base: position 38,581,587 of record CM045014.1, on the reverse strand, counting down.
CAAAAGGTAAGATATATTAAAGAAGAAACATTTAGGCTAACTTCAGCTCAATTTAACGTCCATATAGACCTATCTGTGCAAAATTTAGCCTAATTAATATGCATTATTTTGCAGTCGGGATAATTTACATTTATTTTTATGTTTAGTAAAAATAAATTGAAACAAATAAATATTTTAAAATGTAGCCTAGTCTATAATTTATTTTGGTAGCCTACTTTGATGTTGTCCTTGGCTAATTTATTCAATGATTTAACGGCCAATACTCTTTTCAGGACTGCGCTACGAGATGGGGAACCAAACAGAAAATGGTGGAAAGGGTTTTGGAGCAAATCCCGGCTATCAGAAGAGTTTTGGATGACTGGAGACACCAACATCTAAATCCAAGCTGGCAGAACATCGCTGTCCTTGAGTCCGTGAATGCAGCACTGAAACCCGCGGCTGAGTTTACGGATCTGCTGTCTGGTGAAAGCTACGTTACAGTGTCTTCAGTCAAACCCGTCCTGAAACTCCTGACAGAAGATATGTTTAAACCATCAAACGAGGATACCACCTTAACATCTGACATAAAGCAAAAAAATGTGCAGTGTTCTACAGGGGAAGTATGAACCAGCTGCCTTACAAAAACTTTTGGCAAAGGCGTGTTGTTTAGATCCTCGATATAGGGGCGATCATATCAATATCACGGAGACAAAATCCGCACTCATTGAAGAGATGGTGGGAGTGGAGGACGAAGAGACCGCTACTAGTGCGTCAGTGATTGGAGACGATGGGCAATCGGTGGTGCCACCTGCAGCAAAGAAAAAGACTCTTGGAGACCTGCTGAAGTCACGCACAACCTCCGCGTCAGCGCCCATACCCAAGAGAGTGCGAGCAGATAACGAGCTCACACGCTATCTGCATGAGGAGTGCATCGACTCCAACGAGAATCCACTGTCCTGGTGGTGCGATAATCAGTCTAGATTTCCGTTGCTGTCCAAAGTCGCGTGCAAATACATGTATTTGTGCAATGAGCACACCGTCAGAAAGGGTTTTCAGTGCCGTGGGGAATATTGTTACCCCCGTGCGATCCTCCCTGAAACCACATAAGGTTAATATGTTGGTTTTCCTAGCACGCAACAAGGACATGATAACCCAGGTCTAAATCACATAGCCTATGTTTCCGATTAAGTAATATTTAGTTTATTCTCTGTATTTTCACTTAGGTCTAAACGTTGTTCATGTGATAGCCTACTTAAGAATTCTTTCGTTTTTCAAATTAGAAAAAGCCACTTTCTTATTGCTTGTTTTCATGTGATACTTTAGAACTCTTTGATTTCTTTTAATTTTTTTAATTGGAAAAGGCATGTTCTCGTTGCTGTTTGGCATTTAACAATAAACAAAAATGTTTTAAAATGTGTCTCTCTGTCAGTTAAAAAGCAACAATATATGCTACATAACTCAACGATAGAGCTTTGTATGCAGTAAAATCAGGATAAATAAGGTTTAAAAAAAAAAAAAAAAACGGCAGTATTACCGCATATCGCACTATTGAGCCACCCAAAATAACCGCAGGGGAAATTTCTTAACCGCGACAGCCCTAAAGGTAACTGACTCTGAGTATATGTTACCTCTTTTTCATAAACGGGCTAGACTTGCCCTGCTTTCTCGGGTTTGACAAACTTCCCATTCTGAAACTGAAAACTCAGTGTTTCCCTCATTTCATGGTTAACATATTCAGAGTTTTCACTTAACCTCCTTTCTGAAATGGGCCACTGAGCATGTCTTCAGGATCATTAGAAAATCACAGGTGGGTGAGTTTGATCAAAATTGGAGCTAAACTGGGTCTCATGAGCCATATTTAGGGTGTAACAGAAAAAAAAGAAAAGAAAAATAAAACAGTTGAAAGTGACTCAGATGGGGATTGGATATGGAGGAGAAGTGGAGGGAGGAGTATGTGGTTTTTGCAAAACTTTTGGAAGAAGGGGACTCGTTTGGAGGTATGAATCCAATACAGCTAATTAAATCTCTAAATAAGAAAATTGGTGAAATAAAGAGTGCTAAAGTTTTAAGAAATGGATCACTGATTAATATGTGTAAGGATGAAAGACTTCAGCTGCCAGACTTTTAACGGGTACTGAGAAGAGAGAACACATTACTCTGGTTTTAATTAAACTACATTGGTTACCCATACGATACAGAATTCAATAAAAAGCGCTGTTGTACGTTTTAAAGGCTTTGCATGGTCTAGCCCCTGAGTATGTTACTGATTTATTCAGCCACTGTCAATCCAGCAGATCTCTGCGCTCAAATGATCAGTTGTTTCTTGTGGTTCCAGGAAACGCGTTTAAAATGTAAAGGTGATCGGGCGTTTTCTGTTGCAGCTCCTAGGCTTTGGAATGACCTTCCTCTGTCTGTAAAAACTTGTCCTTCATTGGGTGTTTTTCAGAGTGCGCTTAAAACTTATTTGTTTTCTTTAGCATTTGACAATTAATTGTTTTTTGTTTCTCTTTTATACTTTCTGTACAGCACTTTGGTTCCACTTGTGGTGTTGAAAGTGCTTTATAAATAAAGTTGAGTTGAGTTGAGTTGAGTTGAAAGACAGCAAGGGAAAGCAATCAAAATGAACAAAATAAATAGAAAGTAGAATGTTCTATGGCTTATAGTAATTTCACAAATGGAGACATTACAGGGATTCCGGTAAACGTGTCAGTTGAAGATGTGAAAAGAAATATATCAGATGCAAGATTAAATGAAGTCAGGGGTCTAAAAGTAAACAGGAATGGAAATACACAAGACAGTCTCCCTGTTATGACCAATTTTGATCAAGAAGAACTCCCAGAAAAAGTGTATATTGGAATTTATGTGTTATGAAGTGAGGTTATATATACCCCCTCCAATTAGATGCTTTAAATGTCAGAGATTTGGACATGTGGCAGCGGTGTGCAAGGGAAAGCAAAGATGTGGTAAATGTGGTGGAGATCATGAGTATGGAAAATGCCAAGAGGGTAAGAAGTAAGTAGTCTAGAGTAAGAAGTATCTAGAGGTAAAAAGGCTGCTAAAAAAAAAATAAAAAAAAAAAATAATAATAATAATAATAATACATGCAGTATGCAGGAGCTAAACCATATAGGGCCTTATAGGTAAGTAATAATAATTTGTAACTGATACGGAACTTAGCCAGTAGGTAGGTAGCCAGTGCAGAGACTGTAAAATTGGGGTAATGTGATCATATTTTCTTGACCTGGTAAGGACTCTAGCTGCTGCATTTTGGACTACCTGTAGCTTGTTTATTGAAGATGCCGGACAACCACCTAGAATTGCACTACAATAGTCCAGTCTAGAGGTCATAAATGCATAAACAAGCTTTTCTGCATCAGAAACAGGTAACACATTTCGTAGCTTGGCAATGTTTCTAAGATGGAAAAATGCTGTTTTTGTAACATGGGAAATATGGTTTTCAAAAGACAAGTTGCTGTCTAATATAACACCCAGATTTTTGACTGTAGAGAAAGTAACAGTACCTCTGTCTAGTTGCAAACTGTAGTCTACTAGATTCTGTGTACTGTCTTTTTGGTCCAATACGTAATATCTCTGTCTTATCCAAATTTAATAGGAGAAAATTATTGGTCATCCAATCTTTTACACTTTTAACACTCTGTTAGCTTAGATAATTTAGAAGTTTCATCTGGTCTCTTTGAGATATATAGTTGAGTATCATCAGCATGTATATTGAAAATAGAAGAGGACCTAGGACAGATTATTGTGGCAAAATGTAGGCATACAAAACAGATAATTCCCTGGAAATAGTACTAATATTATGTCACGGGGTGATGGACAAAGAGGAACTATTATCCCGGGAAATGTTTCCGGGTGGGAGCAGTTTTAGTGGGACACCGGGCTGGTTCCGGTGTTTCCCCCATGTATTGCGTCCGGGCAAAGCTACTAAATGAAGAGACGAGCGTCAGCTGTGCGATAGGAGGAAAGTTAACAGTGATTGGGACAAGTATCGACTATGTGGATTATAAAAAGGGCATTATGACGTGAAGGCGGAACTTTAGTCTCAGCGTCTCGGGGAAACTGGAAGAATGGATCTACAAAGTGAAAGCGATAAGGATTGAAGAGTGGCTGAGCATCCACATCATCTATGCAGCAGTTAAGTGCCTCTTTGATATTCTTCTGTGAAGCCCTTTATCTTCAATATTCGTTGGGTGTATCAGTCAGTGGACAGCGTCTCTAAATTAGTCAAGATATTGACTGAAATCTCTTCGTAGTATACTCCTCACAGTGTTTGATATTCAGATCTATCAATGGGAGAGGACGCCGGCTGGGACCGCGAGTGGGAGCCTTATTCACTGTGAGTTTGTTGTGGACTGCAGTGCTTAGTGTGAAGTGAACATGTGTGATTCTTTGAAGTGATTTACTGCATGCACAAGTGTGGGTGTATAATTCTGCTTCCACCCGTTGACCCCAGTGGGCAGATCTGGGAGGCTCGAGCGGAAGAGAGCTCTCTAACTATTGTTTATCCAGTGTGTGCTGTACAGGAACTGCTGTAAAGACTTCTTAACCCATTACCTGCTGTTGTCTGCTCTGAAGAGAAGCTGTTGTGTGAAGATCTCTTACCATTGTCTGTTCCATTATCTGCTGTCATGCTCTGAAGATAAGCTGCTGTGTGAAAGTTTCTTACCACAGTCTGTTCCGTTGTCTGCCACTGCCTGCTCTGAAGAGAAGCTGCTGGGTGAAGCTCTCTTACCAATGTCTCTTCTATTATCTGCTGTCTGCTCTGAAGAAAAGTCGCTGGGTGAAGATCTCTTATCACAGTCTGTTCCATTGTCTGCCGCCGCCTGCTCCAAAGAGAAGCCGCTGGGTGAAGATCTCTAACCACAGTCTGTTCCATTGTCTGCCGCTGCCTGCTCCGAAGAGAAGCCACTGGGTGAAGCTCTCTTACCACTGTCTGTTCCATTATCTGTTGTCTGCTCTGAAGAGAAGCCACTGTGTGGAGAGAAGCCGCTGTGCGAAGGTCTCTTACCATCATTTGTTCCATGACCTGCTGCTGTCTGTCTGAAGAGAAGCTGCTGTGTGAAGGTCTCTTACCACCCTCTGACCCATTATCTGCCGTTGTCTGCTCTGAAGAGAAGCCGCTGTGTGAAGATCTCTTACCACAGTTTGTTGCACTACCTGCCATTGTCTGCCCTGAAGAGAAGCCGCTGGGAGAAGATCTTTTTACCACTGTCTGTACGATCACCTGCTGTGCCTGTTCGAAAAGGAACCGTTGTGTGCTTGACCTTTACTATCGCCTGTACAGATACGTATCATTCACTGCCCTGGAGAGGAACCGCTGTGAGAATCCCTTCCCATTGTCTATGCAGGTATTGACCATTGGCTGTTCTGAAGAAGAAACACTATACCCACCATCGACTGTTCCAGAAAGGAACTGCTGAGTGGAGGTCTCGTAGCCCTATCTGTCCAATCCCTTGCCATCGTCTGCTCCGAGGAAGACTTACTGAGGGACCCCCCCTTTACCATCGCCTAAAAGGCTACTTACCAGTTCTGTCCGAAGAGGAACGATTGAGTCGACTTCCCGTTCTGTTATCCGCTGGGTTGCGACTGTTGCACCAAGGGCTCACACCGCTGCTGGACAGAGGAGAACAGAGTTGGAACTCTTCCAATACGTGTTTTAATAATTAGGATTTTAATTCAATAAAACTGTACTTTTATTACTTACCTTGTTGTCTGTCTGTGGTGTCTCTGGGTAAACTCCTTGAGGTGGTACATTCGAAAGGGGCTCGTTCCGGCCCTTGACAACTTGGCGTAGTCGGCAGGGTTTTCCACCTTGAGTTGAGCGACCAGAGGCCCATGATGGCGGACGAAGTCTTGCCGGCAGTCCGGCCTCCTGTAACGCCTGTTTTTGTGGGTGTCCCTTGGGTCCAGAAGTATGGAGGACCAGGATCAGAACTGAGTTTGACAGAGTGGAAGGCTCAGGTAGAGTACCTGGTGGGACTACAGTGGCTGAGTGCCTCGCAGAAGACCCAGTTCGTGCTGAATTCACTTGAAGGCGAGGCCAAATGGGAAGTACAAGCTGCGCCCGAAGCAACCCGAGGCACTGCCCAAGCAATCTTTGATTTCCTGGTCGGGCAGTACGGTGACGCCACCCCGGTGGCTGTCCTGAGAGCTCAGTTCTATAATTGTAAACAGGGACCCAGGCAGACTCTGCAGGCCTTCGCCTTACGACTACGGGAGCAGTTTGCTAGGTTGAAGGGGTGACGTGATCATGGCCTGGGGGAAGAAGAGACCTTGTTGCGGGATCAGTTCCTCCTGGGACTCCGCGAGGGGCCCATCCGGCAGAGTTTACGCCTACAGCTTCGCCGAGACCCTGGGCTGACGTTCGAAGGTCTGCGGCGAGAGGCCTTGGCCCTGGAACTGGACCATGCAGAGACGGTTGATCCTTCCGTGTGTATGGCCACTAGCGGGATTTGTACCCCTACACCTTCGGAAGTCTCCGATTGGAAGCAGACCTTACGGACGGAGCTTATGAAGGACGTTCGAGAGCAAATGACGGAGTTGTCTAGAACCCTTCTGGAGGAGTTGTGCCGGGGGCGGCCCCATCCCCCGACCTTGCCCCGGGAACTTTCCTACTCGGACGGGAGTCAAGAGCCAGGACGACGTCCTGCCCAGCCTACTGGTTCGAGGTTCCAGTGGGATGAACAGGGACGGCCAATATGTAACAGCTGCGGAGAGCCTAGGCTCATAAGCTGCCAGTGTGGCCCTCGCCGTGGATTGCAAGGGGGTTTTTAGAGTCACCAGCCACTGTGGGTCAAGTGGTCGGGACCCCCTTGACGGACCCTTCTTCGTTGTTTGTTCCTAGAGACAGTTTGGTGGGGCACTGCCCGACTGTAGAGGTCCAAGTGCATGGCGTTGAGTTCCGGTGCCTGATGGATACTGGCTCCTAAGTCACCTTGTTTTCTGAAAGTCTGTCCCATGAACTCTTTGATGCCCATCAACTGCAGGGAATGGAAGCTCCGTGGCTCACTTTGAGAGGGGAAAATGGCCTGGATATCCCCTATGTTGGATACTTGGTAACTGATTTAAGATTCATGGAGTCACCGTACCCCAGAAAGGGGTTGTGGTTGTCCGAAACCATTGTCTGGGGGTACATCGAGCTCTTCTGGGCATGAATGTCCTTACGGATTCCTGGGAAGAAGTGTTTCGTGTAAGACCAGCTCAAACCACTCCGATAGCAGAGAGGAGGGAATGGGAGCGGATCGTGGCTGATTGTCGTAGAATCCATATGGCCAGTTCCCAGGGGGACCAGGAAGATACTGGCCGAGTGGCCTGTCGATATGCCCTTTCTGTCCCAGCAAGGAGGGAAGCTGTTGTCTGGGCCCGGTTACCCGTTCGGTCATACGGACCAGAAGATTGGGTCCTGGTGGAGCCCCATTGGGACTGTCAAAGTGTTGAAGTGGCTCGAGGACTTGCGGTGGCCCGTCGAGGCCGTGTTTCCGTGAGGGTGCGGAATGTGAACCCCTACCCTGTTAACCTCTACCGCCATCAGCGTTTGGTCTGAGTTACCTCGATGAGCCCTTACCAGGTGAGGGAGGGCGGAGAAGTACGCTTTTGTCAAGTAAGCTGCACGGTGGTCGAGGTAGCCCTAGGGTGAGTGGATCTGCAGAAGGACCCTATTGGGGAAGGGATGCTGGCACATCTCCTGGGGGAGTCGCTGCGAGGAGAGGGTCTGGAAGAGGACCAGGCGCAACAGCTCCAGGACTTCTTGGCAAAGTGGCAGCACATATTCTCAGCTCATGACGAGGACTATGGATGTACGGACATTGTGATGCATCCAATCTGTACCGGCGATGCCGCGCCCAGTCGGGAGCGATACCGTCCGGTGCCACCAACTCTGTATTCGGAGATCCGTACCCTGCTACGAGGGATGCTGGAGAAGGGGGGTATCCGGGGGAGTAGCAGCCCGTGGGCCGCCCCGATCGTCCAAGTACAGAAGAAGACTGGAGTTTGGAGATTCTGTGTGGATTAGCGAAAACTGACCGAGAAAGACGCTTTCCCTTTGCCGAGGATTAATTGAATTGAATAGAGGACTCTCTCACCAGTTTGACACAGGCCGCATGGTATTCCACCTTAGATCTCGCCAGCGGGTATTGGCAGGTATGGGTGGAGGAAGGGGATCGGGGAGAAGACTGCCTTCGCTACCCCCTTTGGGCTCTTTGAATGGGACCGGATGCCGTTCAGTCTTTGTAACGCCCCGGCTACATTCCAGCGGTTGATGCAGTGGCGAGCGTCAGCTGTGTGATAGGAGGAAAGTTAACAGTGATTGGGACAAGTATCTACTATGTGAATTATAAAAATTATAAAAAGGCATTCTGATGTGAAGAGCTCTGGTTACGGAGCGGGAAGGATTAACGCGGCGTGAAGGCGGAACTTTAGTCTCAGCGTCTCGGGGAACTGGAAGAATGGATCTACAAAGTGAAAGCGATAAGAATTGAAGAGTGGCTGAGCATCCACATCATCTATGCAGCAGTTAAGTGCCTCTTTGATATTCTTCTGTGAAGCCCTTTATCTTCAATATTCGTTGGGTGTATCAGTCAGTGGACAGTGTCTCTAAATTAGTCAAGAAATTGACTGAAATCTCTTCGTAGTATACTCCTGACAGTGTTGGATATTCAGATCTATCAATTGGAGAGGACGCCGACTGGGACCGTGAGTGGGAGCCTTATTCACTGTGAGTTTGTTGTGGACTGCAGTGCTCAGTGTGAAGTGAACATGTGTGATTCTTTGAAGTGATTTACTGCATGCACAAGTGTGGGTGTATAATTCTGCTTCCACCCGTTGGCCCCAGTGGGTAGATCTGGGAGGCTCGAGCGGGAGAGAGCTCTCTAACTATTGTTTATCCAGTGTGTGCTGTACAGGAACTGCTGTAAAGACTTCTTAACCCATTACCTGCTGTTGTCTGCTCTGAAGAGAAGCCGTTGTGTGAAGATCTCTTACCATTGTCTTTTCCATTATCTGCTGTCATGCTCTGAAGATAAGCTGTTGTGTGAAAGTCTCTTACCACAGTCTGTTTCATTACCTGTCGTTGTCTGCTCTGCAGAGAAGCCGCTGGGTGAAGCTCTCTTACCATTGTCTGTTCTATTATCTGCTGTCTGCTCTGAAAATAAGTCACTTTGTGAAAGTCTCTTGTCACAGTCTGTTCCATTGTCTGCCACTGCCTGCTCTGAAGAGAAGCCGCTGGGTGAAGATCTCTTACCACAGTCTGTTCCATGACCTGCTGTTGTCTGCTCTAAAGAGAAGCCGCTGTCTGAAGAGAAGCTGCTGTGTGAAGGTCTCTTACCACCCTCTGACCCATTATCTGCCATTGTCTGCTCTGAAGAGAAGCCGCTGTGTGAAGATCTCTTACCATTGTCTGTTCCATTATCTGCTGTCTGCTCTGAAGATAAGCCACCATGTGAAAGTCTCTTACCACAGTTTGTTCCACTACCTGCCATTGTCTGCCCTAGAGAGAAGCCGTTGGGAGAAGATCTTTTTACCGCTGTCTGTACGATCACCTGCCGTGCCTGTTCGAAGAGGAACCGTTGTGTGCTCGACCCTTACTATCGCCTGTACAGATACGTATCATTCACTGCCCTGGAGAGGAACCGCTGTGAGAATCCCTTGCCATTGTCTATGCAGGTATTGACCATTGGCTGTTCTGAAGAGGAATCACTATACCCACCATCGACTGTTCCGGAAAGGAACTGCTGAGTGGAGGTCTCGTAGCCCTATCTGTCTGATCCCTTGCCGTCATCTGCTCCGAGGAAGACTTACTGAGGGACACCGCCCCCCCCTTACCATCGCCTAAAAGGCTACTTACCAGTTCTGTCTGAAGAGGAACGATTGAGTCGACTTCCCGTTCTGTTATCCGCTGGGTTGCGACTGTTGCACCAAGGGCTCACACCACTGCTGGACAGAGGAAAACAGAGTTGGAACTCTTCCACTACATGTTTTAGTAATTAGGATTTTAATTCAATAAAACTGAAGTTTTATTACTTACCTTGTTGTCCATCTGTGGTGTCTCTAGGGAAACTCCTTGAGGTGGTACATTCAATAGGGGCTCGTTCCGGCCCGTGACAATTATTTAACCTAATTTGGGATACTGGTCAACTCCCTTCAGTTTGGAAACAAGCAATAATAGTACCTTTTCTTAAACCTGGGAAACACCCATCAGATCCTCCTAGTTATAGGCCTATTGCCTTAACTTCCCATTTATGTAAAGTAATGGAAAGAATAATCAAGGAAAGAGGAACATATTTCTAAAGGTTAGAGATCTCTTGTCTCCTTATCAGAGTGGACTCCATAGGGGTCGGAATACAATGGACTCTATATTATGTCTAGAGTCAGACATCAGAAAAGCACAGACCAACAAAGAAGTTCTAGTAGCTGTCTTCTTTGATGTGGAAAAGGCATATGATATGCTCTGGAAAGAAGGATTGTTAATAAAGTCTTTGGGAATTGGTGGTAGAATTTATAATTGGGTTCAGGACTTTTTATTTGATAGGAAAATGCAAGTGAAGGTAGGTGAAGAATGCTCCAGGGTGTATACAGTGGAGAATGAGACACCACAAGGTAGTGTATGTAGTCTGTTATTATTCAATATAATGATTAATGACATTTTCTCTCAAGTTGAGCATAACATTGGAAAAATATTTATTTGCAGATGATGGGGCTTTGTGGATTAGAGGCCGAAATATATAATATATTAATAAAAAATTGCAAGATGCAATAGTTTAAGTTGAAAAGTGGGCTAATAAATGGGGATTTAAATTATCTGCAGCAAAAACACAGGTCATTTGTTTTTCAAGGAGGCATCAAATCACACCCCTCTCTTTAAAATTATATGGGAATCCTCTGAAGTAAGTAAAATAAAGTTTTCTTGGGGTTTGGTCTGATGAAAAACTGACATGGAAAATTCATCTGGATAAAATTAAGGACAAGTGTAAAAAGATTATTAATATTCTTCTGTGTTTATCAGGACAGGAATGCATAGCTTATATGTCGGCAGCAGAAACAAACCTCAAACAGTTAGATGTATTGCAAGCTCAAGCCCTAGGAATCTGTAGTGGATCATTTAAATAATCTCTGGTATCATCAATGCAGGTAGAAAAGGTTGATCTACCGGTTCCATTAAGCAAAGCAGAAGCTAAAGCTATAAATCGGAACCGGTTTTTAGTTTTATTTTTGGCCGATCTCTATTACAGAATTGCACACAAAATGCATTGCAATCATTTCCCAGAATGTAATTTGTTTGGAATTGTGGAGGTCTGTAAAGAGGAGAAAATACTGTAGTAGGCAGATCAAGCTCACTGTTCGCGATGCTCAAAGTATAGGAAGACAAATATGTGGGGGTTTATATGAATGTATCTCTAAGAGGAGCTGCCCTTCTTCAGAAATGTTTCAATGGCATTTTCTTTTCATATTACCGCCATATAATGCATATTAAAGTAGTGTTCATAACACTGATCTATCAGTGGTTTATAAGCGCAGCTGCTTTGTGTACAGCAGTAACCAAGGAAACGCTGTATCACTGCTGTTTCATAAGTGGCACCTGCTGTCAGAGAATTAATCTGCATTTTCATTTAGTCCGTCTGCTGTTTTTCTTTTGTGCAGGTGTCTCGTAGCATAATTTCACAAATCTAAAGTCAGACAATTCAGTTTTTGCTTTAAATCTTGAAAATTTAACGATCTAATTCAAATCAAAAACAACTGCTCATGCTACATGTTTGTAGCATTACTGTCTTTTCAAAATAAATGAAAAAATAAAAAAATCTGTTGTACCGAACTCGTATCGAACCGTGACCCCAAAAATAAGGTACTTACCGAACCATGATTTCTGTATACTGTTACACCCCTACTAGTTAGCAATAGCAACAAGCAACAGTAGCCAGCATGACTCACCCACTGAACACATCGTGCTGTGTCCTGTCTTCATTAAACCCAGAGTTATTTTGGTTTCCTCCCCCTTCTTAACATGTAAGCAGTGTTTAAATACCTCATTCATTTATTCACACTGCAAAAATGTTTTTCTTACTGAGTATTTTTGTCTTATTTCAAGTACAAATAACTAATTCTTAAGTTAAGATGCATTTTTTTTATAGATAAAAATGAATGTTGGGGGAAAAAAGTGCATTTTAAGTCAAATGTAAAACAGGGTGAGAAAAATATGATAATATTTGAAAGTAATATGAATGCGGGAACAAGAATATTTTTTAAAAATTTATCCCATTAGCAGATCATTTGCAAAATAAGAAAAATGCTCTTAAATAATTTCCCCCCCATGGAAACAAGATAAAATACCTTGTCATTTTTTTTTTTTTTTTTTTTTTTTTTTTAATTGCATTGTGGGACAGCTGTGGCCTAATGGTTAAAGACTTGGACTTGTAACCCGAAGGTCGCAGGTTCGAGTCTTGGTGCTGGTAGGAGTTGTAGGTGGGAGGGAGTGAATGAATAGTGCTCTCTTCCACCCTCAATACTCATGGCTTAAGTGCCCTTGAGCAAGACACTGAACCCCCAGTTGTATATAGCTGCCCACTGCTCCAGGGGTGTGTTCACTACTCACTGCTGTGTGTGTGCACTTGGATGGGTTAAATGCAGAGCACCAATTCTGAGTATGGGTTACCATACTTGGCAAATGTCATAACTTCCAATTTTCTTTTCATCTTGATTTAAGAATCTTCAGATATTTTGACTGTAAACAAGAAGACAAAAATTGTAAGTAAGAAAAGTTAATTATTTTTTCCTGGGCATAAATCTGTCAAAGAGGAGTTTCACAGGACTGTAGGTCAGTGGTGTAAAAAATCAGTTTAAATTAAGCTAATCTGATAAATTAGTTCACTTGATAACATCTTCCTGGGACCTCTGGAAGTAACCCAAATAATTAGAATTTCCTTCAGGATTTCCAGTGTGGTTGGATGCATTGTGGACACATATTACCTCCATCGCACCTTCTGAAAATGAATCGGATTACTGTATGGAAAGCAAGGATGCCAGATGGAGGGGTAGTACGAAATATATGTCGTAATTACCACCACAGCTGCTAAATAAAAACAAATTATTTACAATTCATTTGGTCATCTTTATTTCCTACAAATACAAAAGCAAAAGTTATGCGGACGTCTTTTTTGCGGGAGCTGTTGACATGGTGAATCATAATTTCAGAGCTCCATTGATCATGACTTCTTATAGTCGTGGTGCACCTGCTAAACTCAAAGTCAACCTACTCAGAGTGGACTGAACTAAATCAATTCAGCTGTTCTGAAACTGAAAACTCAGAGTTTCCCATCTCTGGGAGTTGGTTGAATCTCCTTATTGAAACGGGCCCCTGGTCATCAGAAGCTGGTAATCAAGGTTTCTGACTGATCTTATTGCTGAGTAGCCTAGTTGGACAATTAAATTGTGATGTGATTTTGGGAAGATGAGATGTTCTTCTTCACTAGGCTGAGTTGAATGTGATGATCTTTCCTCAATAATAAGAGGTCTGCCAGACTAGATTCATGCATCTACTGGGGGACTTTTCCCATTTTAAATGAATAGTAGAGAATGTATGGGTGTTTTCAATTTAGTATAATCATTACATAAATTTAAAAGCATTGATATGAACAACAGTTTTATTGTATTTTGTTATTTTTATTTATTTCTGTGTTTTTCTTTCAATGTTTAGTACTGATGCCATTATTCACCCCCTATGGAGGCAGTCAAGGTAAATAATGTATTGTATTTTTTTATTTATTTTTCCCTTTTTTTAAATAATCCTCCTTAAATAAATATTTCAGTCAGTTTTAAGCATAAGAAGGAAGCATATGAATACAGTTATACAAACCACAATCTTGCTGTCTCTGGCAATCGTGACAGTTATTGACATCATAAAGCCTGTGCTCTATACCACACACTGCATATGATTAGGACAGACAAATAAATCATTTATTTATTTGTCCAATAACAGATCATTTTTGTTGAGAAAATGTTTGTTGTATTCCGTATAATTAAATATCAGCTATCAATTTTAACAATACAGTGCATCAGTCTTTTTGATGTAGACTTCATGCAGCAGGTGTTATTGCGTTTCAAGACCATTCTGTTTAGTTTGTCTTGTCTTGTAGTTTTACAGATCACTTAAATTGTTTTGCTTGACTTTAATCTATCAATATTTGTTTTTATTTGTATTAACTCAGTGGAAGCAAATCCTGTAGTGAAGGTGGCACCAGATCAGCATGTGTTCAGAGGAGAGACAGTCACTCTCACATGTGACATACAGGGAGGAGGAAATGACACACGGTGGACATACAGCTGGTATAAAGATGGTTCAGTCATCCCAAACAGCGCTGAGAGAGTCTACAACATCACATTTAATGTGTCTGATAGAGCTGAATACAGCTGTGAAGCAAAGAGATCAGACTTCAGTGCTGCTGTTACACTGACTGTATCAGGTGAGTGTTCATATTCACATCTGTTTAATGATCATTTAAATAATATTTTTGACTCAAAACACTTTTATTATACTCTTCTGTATCAGCCAAATTTGTTCTTCTAAGAGGACTGATGGAATTCAGTTTAAAGGCCCTTTATAAACCCTCTGTCACCCGAAACCTGTAAAAGAATTGTTATATTAAATAATGAAATGAATGAACTGTCAGCTATATCTAGTTTGAAAGAACTCTCTGTGGAGAGGTTTTCATTTATGTTTTTAGATAGTGATGATATTCTTTTTTCTTGTTTTCTTTACAGATTTGCCCAGATCTACACTGACTGTGACTCCAGACAGTCCTGTATTCACTGGAGAGACAGTCAACCTGACGTGTGTGATTGAGACTTACAGTGACTGGAGATGGAGAAATGGCCAGACACTTGACTGGAGATATGAGTGGAGATATGAGTGGAGATATGAGTGGTATAAAGGCAGATACAGTGTCATGTTACAGTCGTCTGATCGTTACGCTGTAAACAGAGACACTCTCACTATCAGAGGAGTAATTACATCTGATCAGGATTGGTACTGGTGTAGAGGACAGAGAGATGAGAGACCAAACTCATCACAATCAAGATCTGCTGTTTATCTCACTGTGAAGGGTGAGTTTTTGTATTCATCGTTTGAAAGTCACCGTGAATAAAATCATAATTTATTCAGATGAGACAATCACACTGAAAGTACAAGCTCCTGAAGTTCACAGAGAAAAGTTTCATTGGCTACTCTGGGGCATATATGATGTATAGCTGAAAGCCACAGTATGTGACAAATATTGACCATGAACCCTGACAAATTGCATAGGGAATCACCAGTTATAAAAACAAAGATACTCCAATCAAAGCAGTCCAAAATCAAAAGGGAAAGTGACAGAGTCCATAATAAGACCCAAATAAATACTGACTTTGCTTTTCAGAGGTGGCGAGAATTAAACTGGTCTTTAGCCTGTGTTTTGCCTGCATTACTCCCACCGTGCTGACAACTGTAACATCATTAATACAAAAACATCAGTGTTTCCAGTTACTCAGAACAACAGTAAAAGATGTGGCATTTATCTGCTCAGATGTCCAGTGTACAGGAAGCAACACTGATCGGGCACAGAACCAAAGCACAACCAAAACAATGGTCTTCCATAAGATGCATGCAGTTTTGTTTATTTAAAAGTCACATTAAGTTGCTTTAACCCTTAATGCAGGGTTTTGAATAACCCTGCCTTAATGTCTCTTTTGTAGTCCAGCTGACTCCATTTGAATTTACCTTAGTGTTCCTTTCATCTCAGTGGCATAAGATTTTCTGACTTTTCCTAAATAATCTGTCTAAACTGTGGTTAAAAATATTGGCTTGATTTGGTTGTTCTAATGGTGTGTGAAAAAAAAATAGTTTTGCATATACATACATATGTATACATATATATATATATAAATATACTTCTTTTTTTTCGTTGTCAAAAAAATCCAGTTTAAATCTGAAAAAAAATAAAAATAAAATACATTTAAATAAAGGTCTGGTCCTAGAGCATAAACTCAAAGTGAAACAACCTTTCTGTCTCATACACACACACACACACACACACACACACACACACACACACATATGTGTGACTGCAACAGAAAGCATTTTTATAGAAATTAGCATATAAAATTAACAAATCTGGAATAAATCTGAGAATTTTCATACATAAATGAAGGACTGGTACTAGAGCACAAATTCAACATGGAAAAAGCATGTTCACTCACTCACATACACAGATAGACAGACACACACACACACACACAGGTGTCCAGGGCATTTTTTTGATTTTGCAAATAAAATCAGACATAAATGCACAACAATGTGAAGGGGTAGACATGACATAACATACAACACTACACAAAAACACACGACACACCCCACACACCACCGCCCCAAAAATACACATTTTTTATTTAAATTTATAATGTTTAAATATATATTCCCAAAATATATATCATAAAGTTGTGAGGAGAAGTTGAGGCATCAAGAAAAATGAAGTGAAAATTAAATGAGTCCTTATGGACCTCTACTGGATATATGTGGTCATTGCACTTTCTTTCCTTAACTGTAATTCCTCATTGTAAAGTTTTTCCACTAACCTGCAGATGGCAGTATTCTATCCCTAACACATAGAGCAATGTCCAAAACCAGTTTAGATTTAATTTAGATCATCATTAAAGTGTTTTTTTTTTTCATTAAAAAATCCTAAGCCAGTTGATTGTGTAGTTGAGTAATTGTGCAGTAAGTAGGTAAAAAAGTACCAAATATTCACGAAAACACAGCATGAATGTAAAGTTGAGAAGTAAAGGAAAAAATTATATGTAGCTTGTAATATTAAAAATTTATATTTCTTTATGCAGTCACTCTATAAAAGTCTGGGGTATATATGACCCCAAGGAAGAAAATTGTAAACCCGACTAAAAGAGAGCTAAATTAAAGAGAACAAAAAATAATTGGCTACATGTTCACAGCAAGTCTCATGATTGTTTCAGATGATCTAATGTTGAATCACAAATAACCTGTAGTGAGTGTTCAGACAAAGAGAGACCATCACTCTCCTCTCCACATCTCTCTTCTTTAACATCAGTGTCACACAAATACAGGAACTCAGATGATCAGATTATGTTTCTGTCTAGTTCACTGAAAGAGCTCCGTCTTCTTTCTTCACAGATTCACCCAGATCTACACTGACTGTGACTCCAGACAGTCCTGTATTCACTGGAGAGACAGTCACTCTGAAGTGTGTGACTGAGTCTCACAGTAACTGGACCCGGAGAAATGACCAGACATATGGCAGGAGATATGACTGGACATATTACCAGACACCTGAGTGGACATATTACCAGACACCTGAGTGGAGATATGACTGGACATATTACCAGACATATGAGTGGAGATATGAGTGGTATAAAGACAGTGTCATGTTACAGTCGTCTGATCGTTACACTGTAAACAGAGACACTCTCACTATCAGAGGAGTAATTACATCTGATCAGGATCAGTACTGGTGTAGAGGACAGAGAGATAAAAGACCAACATCATCACATTCAAGCTCTGCTGTTTATCTCACTGTGATCGGTAAGCTGAATATCATTGTCCTCCTAAACAGTGTTTCCAACTAATATTAAGAGGAAGTTGCTACAGGCAGTTTGATATGTTGCTAAAAGTTGCTAAATTATGTTGTGTATTTTAGTGATGTCACTAAGTAATGATGCTAAACTGTGTCACTGGCTGGCTCTAAAATCGCATACTTCCCTAATACATACACCAGGGGTGTGGAATGTTGATCCTGGAGGGCCACTGTCCTGCAGAGTTTAGCTCCAACCTTGAAAAAAAAATCTACCTGTATCCTGAAGACCTTGATTAGCTTGTTCAAGTGTGTTTGATTAAGGTTGAGGCTAAACTTTGCAGGGACACTGGCCCTCCAGGATCAACGTTCCCCACCCCTGATATAGACTTTAGGCTGGCTGCACACTAGATAATTTTCAAATCATGAGAGACCACAGACATGAAGATAGTTTGACCGATTTTTAGCATTATAATCCTCTGAACGCACACACTAGATGACTCGACCAGGCAGCGAGACCACACACTTGTTGACTGTAGGAGCGATTTCACAGTGACACGTGATCTCATGGAGACTCGCAAGATCAAACATGACTAGAGAAGAAACACAAATGGAGAACAATCTACGTTGCTGGCTGTCTCTCCAGGCACACGTTCTGTTTCACATGCAGTGACAAACAAAGTATAAAAAGAATATGGGTGATGTACTTTCAAGACATGTTTTGTGGCTGCTAAGTTTCAGCTTTACAAGCACGCAGCAACTGGTAGGTGACGCTTGCTCGCTCTCATTGGCTTTCATGGGTAGCGGAGGTTCAAAGATAAATTTCTAAAGATGGCTGTGCACTTGTTTCTCTGACACATAAGGTAATACAGTAGCAGGTGAAAAACAGTAAGTGGAAAGAGTAGTCTGAATTCACAATATTCACAAAACAGTAGGTGAAAAGTTCCCAGATGACCTACTAATTCTGGCAATATTCTGAAGAGCACATCCAATGGACACTTAACTATCCCATGATGCCACAGGGAGAGGATTTGTGAATGACAGTGAAGTGATGCAGCTGACTCTGTAGATCACATGGCAATGACAGCATGGCCAGTGTAGTACATCCAGATTAAATTCATACTCACACAGTCACAAAGTAATTATTCAAAAGAAGTACCTACTTAAAGAGTATGCGATATTGGATGCAGTTTGCATGTAGAATACAATATTACATTACTCAAACTGACTTGTTTATTGTCACACTGTTTTATTGGTAAGTAATATAAACAACACAATATTATATTTTAATTAATTTATTTATTTATTCATAACTTCCTAACCAACAATTGTACTCTGAATGTCTACATTCTTCTTTAGATTCACCCACATGTACACTAAATGTGACACCAGACAGTCCTGTATTCACTGAAGAGACACTCAATCTGACGTGTGTGATTGAGTCTTATAATGACTGGAAATGGAGAAATTACAAGACATATGACTGGAGATATGACTGGAGAAATGGCTGGACATATGAGTGGAGATATGAGTGGTATAAAGGCAGCAAATATAGTGTAATGCTAAACACGTCTGATCGGTACACTGTAAACAGAGACACTCTCAGTATCAGAGGAGCGAATGAGTCTGATCAGGATCAGTACTGGTGTAGAGGACGGAGAGATGAGAGACCACAATCATCACATTTAAGCTCTGCTGTTAATCTCACTGTGATAGGTAAGATGAATATCATTGTCCTCCTAAACAGTGTTTCCAAGTAATTTTCAGGAGAGGTTGTTTATATTCTGTACATAAATATGATGTATTCTGTCGTTACTCTCAATGCACTTTTTTTTTGCCAGGTAGACTGATTATGACTGAGTGTGTGGCAGAGAAAATAGTTTTTGTGCCATTTTGAAGGAAAATTCATGCATTTAAAAGTTTGCATTTGCAACATGTTTTTTTTTTCTTTTTTTTTTCCTCATTTGAATAATTGTACTAATTTCAGTTCGGTTTAACTAAACAGGGTATTCAATTCAAATTGTGTAACTAAATCTGAACTGAACTTATAATTTGTTAAACTTACTGACATTTTCAATAATTTATTAATTATTATTATGATCTAATTCTGAATCACATTAAAAATGTAATAAGTGTTCAGACGAAGGAGAGACCATCACTCTCCTCTCCACATCTCTCCTCTTTAACATCAGTGTTACACAAATACAGGAAATCACATGATTAGATTAAATTTTATTCATGATTCACTGAAAGAGCTGTCAGTATGTCTTACTTAACAGATTTACACAGAACTGTGCTAACCATGATGCCAGACAGTCCTGTGTTCACTGGAGAGACAGTCAGTCTGACGTGTGGGATAAAGTCTAATCACAGCAACTGGACAGAGTGGACAAATAACTTGAGATATGAGTGGAATAAAGGCACATACAGTGTAAAATTAAACACATCTGAGCATTACACTGTAAACAGAGACACTCTCACTATCAGAGGAGTGAATGAGTCTGATCAGGATCAGTACTGGTGTAGAGGACAGAGAGATGGAGAACCATCAAGATCACCGAATACATCTGTTTATCTCTATGTGATGGGTGAGTTAAATATCATTGTGCTGCTAAACTTTCTACTGCATGTACTGTTTGAATACAAATCCAGTCAAGAAACTGGAACACTTTCTTATTCCTGAATGCAGCTCAATATATTCTGTATTCTTTATCTTAAAAGTAGGCTATATAAAACAGAATATGTTATTGCAGTGATAATCAACTCAAAATGTAATAGTCGCATGTTTAAATCAGCTCAAAAATAAAAATCAGTCAAATAAAAACAAAATTCTGTTTTGGATGGATGAGCTCCACTAGAGGGCACTCCATCCCGTACCCTTTAACATTCACCCCTGACACCATTTGCCATAATCCTTCGACCAGACTCATCAGCAATCATTATCAGTTCACAGCTGCCTCATATTAGGAGGACAATTTATTTAACGAGCATACTTGACGATGAATGAAATGAAATATGCTGTGTTTTACACTAAATGGCAACCCGGGGTGCCAAAATACAATTAGATAAACTGGCAGTGGGTGGGTTTCACAAACCAAAACAAAGACGACATTCTGGGCTAAGGCACACATTTTCAGAGGAGAATGACTGTAGGATTGTTTTTCAGATAAACTTAGTTAACTTAGCATGTTTCTTAAATATCTGCAAACATATTATGGTATTTTTATGCTTTAGTAGAGTCAAAATCTTACATACAGCACTTTTAAGTTGCACACACACTCAGTCACATCGCTGATGACTGATAGACTGTAATGTTTTCTAGTGTTCGTGTTCCTGCCTTGCCTTCGTGTTTTTTTATTTTTATTATTTGATCTTGAACTGTTTATCTGTTGTTTACACTTGTCTGCCCTGACCATTGACTGTTCTGTGGATTACTCTTTTGCCTGTGCCTTGGATATCAATGTTTCCTCATGTGTTTGACCCTGCCTGTTCTAATCACACTCTTAAAGGTCCCCTGAAGTGCCTTGAAACATGCAGCATTATTCTATGTGGTGACGTAATTTCAACTGAAACAGAAAGACAGGGCAGGACATATAGAGCAGCCACGCCCCCTTTTGAAAATAGCCAATAGCATATTGTTTATAACTGCTCGGGCCAGAGCCGTTGAGCTTGGTAAAGCCGCATTTGACATCCTAATAGATTACCCACTAAATCAGGGGTCGACAACCTTTTCAGCATGACATGCCATTTTAAATTTTTCTGGTTAACCACTGTGCCACTGTGTTTATCGATACTGAATCACTACATTATACTGTATAATAAAATATGTTTAAAGGGACTGAATTTACATTTAACGTGATTACAATTTAATTAAAACATTAGAAATTGATAATTATATAACGTTTTCTTTTCCACGGTTATTCAGACAGCAAATAAATTATATAAAGGTAAGCCTAAGTGACATTATCACTAACTTTGATCTATCGCGAGTTTAATGACTCTTTAAAAAAAAAAAAAAAAAAACTATTGTTATAATCACTGAATATGTCTACACTGCGAAATTAATCTCTTACTTACATTGTATGTACATCTGTGTTTTGCTGTTTATGTTTAGGTTAGGTTATGGCGCTTGGGGGTGGGGAGGAAATAGAAAGGCCCAAATTTTCAATTAAACACTGCGTCATCAGTGTTATTGTATCAGACACTTTCACTAAACATGATCTACTTAACATTATATAAAAATCAAGCTCAAATGGAGTTAACAAGGTTTTTGACCAACAACTGATGGAGATCTGTGTTTTGTTTGTCAATAGAATGGCTTTATCTAAGGCAGCAAGTGCATCGCGTTATACGCTTTCATTAAGTTTTACAGGTTATATAACGTTTATTTTAGCTATATGGGCAATTAGTTTTTCTTGTTGTGTAATACACTTGGCCAAAACCTCATGATATAAACGATGAAGCAAATAGCCTAGTTCTTCTCCACTCTTCAAACACACAAAAAAACATTAGGCTTTACAGACAGTGTTTGAGTAAAGAAAACGCTGTATTTTTTAAACATCATTTATTTATTTACCCTTGCATTGCGAAAAAGTGGAGATCTGTCTCCAGGCTGTGCATGCCGCAGCAATCTGAATGGAGGTGGGGTGAAGTTTTTCTGTCAGTCTGAGGATCCAGTGGCCTTACAAAGTTTTAATGACAAGCTATTTTTAATGCTCATCATTTGTTAAATATTTGTAAAACCCTCCTATTTAAAATCATAATAACGAAATATAATAGAGATTTGAAGTTTGGTATTTTTTCACGGCACACCTGACTGGGCTAGGCTATGGCAACTGCCATACTCTGCCATACGGAAAGGCCGCCCTTGAATGATATAGACCGAAAGTTTAAAGAAGAGTAAACAAAAAGTAACTATACCTTTATTCTTTCTGTTTTAAATATATTACTATTTGAATTTGTCTGTATAATGAGTGTGTTGTAGGTCTGTGTTTTATTGGTTTTTTTTCTCCCCTCTTCCCACCTGTACACTCCCACTTTTACACAGTTTTACAAGCCCATTTCTGGAGTCATTTTCAGATCTAAGGTGTGAAAGACCAGTGCTGAAACGAGGGTTTCATGATACTTTAAATGATCCATTCCATTTATACCATGGACAAAAAACTATTTTAAACTATAATATTGATGTACACAAACTACATCTTTAAATTAATGCAGTGTTTCTTTTTCCCCTCCACAAAGTTCTTAAATTCATAACAGTTATCATGAAATTGTGATGTTATCAATCAATACCTACCTATGTGTGTATTAATACAGCGAGACCAAAAGCTGTAGTGAAGGTGAGTCCAGATGAGCGTGTGTTCAGAGGAGAGACAGTCACTCTCACATGTGACATACAGGGAGCAGGACACATTCAGTGGACATACAGCTGGTTTAAAGATGGTTCAGTCATCAGAGACGTCACTGAGAGACTCTACAGCATCACATCTGTGTCTGATAGAGCTGAATACAGCTGTAGAGGAGAGAGATCAGACTCACAGAGATCACACATCAGTGCTGCTGTTACACTGACTGTATCAGGTGAGTGTTCATGTTCACATCTGTTTAATACTCATTTAAATCAATATTTTTGGCTCAACATTTTTCTTCTATTTTATTTATTATATTTATTTTATTTTATTATATTTTTATTTAGCAGCAACATCTGTACTTATAGAGCAATGAAGCACTTTTAGTCATTATTCTGTTGCTGAGCATGTGCGTGTTTTACTGAGTGTATTATACTGAACTGTAACTTGTGACAAGACTTTCCATTATTATGGACATCGACATCTTTGATATTTACTTTAGTCACTGTCACTGTGTTTACAGATGAAATTTAAGACTATCATGAGAACCAAAATTGGCTTTAGTGAGAGAGTTCAATACAGGTGAATTTTGTACTGAAACGAAAAGAAAAGAATAAGGTGACGTACAGATAATGATGTGAAATGAGTTGAGGAAGTCTTCAGATAGTCTGCTGAAGTTGATTGAGGTTCAGTTGCTCCTCATATGAGGTTGTAGTTGGAGGTCTTCAGCTCTCCTTCAGCAGGAGCTTCATTCTGCTTTCTATGACGAGTCAGAGGTGTTTGTCTGAGGACGTGACGGAGACAGAGCCTCCTCAAAAACACTCAGATTAGAAAAATAATGACACCACAAAAGCAAAACACAACAAATGTTATGAAAGATGACAAATTTAACCTCTTAACCTGCGCCCTATTTTTGAGACATTTCTGAAAACGCATACCCAATAAAATGTCTGTAGCTCTTGAACCCTATGGTCAAATTATAAATCTGGTATTGTCGATACTAACACTTAACCTTTATTACTCTGGAGTCATATAACTCAACTGTATAGCACGAGTAACAGTAAACTTACATGAAGTGACTCATGATATCTTTGAATGAATCCACTAAGGAAAATGATATGATTATTGCCAAGCTAAATGCCATAACATAAGCTGAATGCTGAACATATTTGTCAATTTGAGATGATACTCCCCAAATGTAGTTTTGTAGCTTTTATTTAAAAAGTCTAGGCTCCTTTAAAAAGCCATTTGAGACTCAAATGTACACCTGGTACCAAAGACCAAATGGCAACTGCATATACATAAGTATATCATTCAGAACTCTCGAACCAAATAACAAGAAAAACTATTCCTGACTAATTTGGTCATTTGGGCAAAATTTGGGCATTTTTGAAAGGACGCTTAACTTTTCCTGATAAAGCTGAAATAAAACATTTTTTAGGTAAAACTTGCAGAAAGTCATCGTTATGGTATTTTATTTAAGAAAGCTTGGAAAGTCATTAGATCTTTTTTTCAAAAAGTCGGAATACTTTCAAAAGGCTTTAGAACTCCATATGACACTGCATACACATACACTACATTGTATATACTCAGACCATCTACCATGAAACCCAACAAACAAAACTATTTCAACACATTTAACATTTTAACTAACTATTTTTTTGACAATTCTATATGAAACAGATTGATCAGTGATCATTTTAGAGTGATGAACAAAAATGCAAATACAGAATTTATTTTCATTTTGTTTGTACTTTTTTTTTCTCTGCTATTATTATGATATCAAGTTACTGAAAACTAAAAACTATTTACAGTATTACAGTGTAGGAAGACACTCAGCAGTCACTAAAAGGTTTTTTTTGACCAACTGATACCAAGTCACTGAACACAAAAGGAGAAAAGTGTGTAAACAAAACAATCAACTGCAAACTGTGTTTACTGTTGTATACACCACATAAATATCTACTCATGCTCGTACACTAACATACAACACACACACACACACCACACACCACCACACACACAACAATACCATGCTACGCACAAACAAACTACTCATATCAACACACCACAACTGCATAATAAATCATGTACCCCCTCATATTTTCCTCTCCGTTGTCATTTTTATATCTAACCAGCTAAATGAATCAAATCTGCAAACACATATAACATATAAAACATCAGAGAACAGCGTTGAAACTCACTGCTAATGCTACCTGGCTGCATGCATCTCTCCGGGTCTTCTGCTGCTTTCGGCGCTGCTTCTCATCCGCCTCCACAACCGATAAACACACAAAACTCGTCTAAAGTCGACGTTCTTTGCGGGAGATTCAATGTAACGCTTTGGAGAAATCCGCTCGCTGATAGATACCGTGTAGCGCTGTTGCGCCGCTCTGAGTGCGCCGCGGCGTAAACGAGAGCGCACGGACCACGCAACTTTGCCTCGCTGAATCTTCAACTGATACGAAACGGTGCAAACTGTGAATCCTGTAACGCCTTGTGTTTGGCTAACACTTCATCCTAACTGCTGGCTAGGCTTGGCTAGCTTACACAGCCAAACTGAGTGCGGGATTGCCCTCGCTAACCATCAGTGACTCTGCCTGTTCGGTATAACATCGCCTGTGATTGAAGAGAGAGCAGGGAGGCTCATTTGCTCGAATAACCATTCTATAGGAGACAAAAGCGGAATACGATTAGAATCGATATTTCTTTGAAAATGGACCTATCGACAACTATACTCGAATCGCTCATGTAACAATGAGATCTTTCTTTTTCCCTATTTTTTTTCTGTTTGGATAAAATGGGATGCATCTGAAGAGTAGACCTTACCTGAAATGTGGCTGGTGTTTCTTGGATAGCCGCGACCAGAACTATGCGATAAACTAGCTTCTGCCGTGCACTTTGTACATGTTTAATGACCGTCCTCAGCATTTAGTTAACCCTTTCCTCGTCTGGGTTTGATTAAAAAACAAGCTCAGAACTGGATATTGATGTTTTAGCTTCAATTATTATGTTTATGATAGTTATTGAATATTTTTCTAAAACAACGGTTAAAATTCTGAGTTTATTTTTTATACATCTTTGCAAGAAATTAATTGCATCATTCAGTATTCCAGGAATTCCTCAATTAACTTGTTCTTGTTTTTTAACTTATGTATCATTTGATCATTCTTTTTTTTATCTAATATTGGAAGTAGAAAAATGATAAAATGGCTCCTTTTTCTGTTTTTCGGGGGGCGGGGGGGGGGGGGGGGTAAAAAACAATTCAGCTTAAATTTTCATTTTTCGTTCAGGGGTAGAAAAGTAAATAAACAGCTTGAATATTCGATTTCTACACATCACATGGGCGGGAATTAAACACCCCTTTCTGCTGACTGGTCAGCTGAAGATCAAACTCATCAGTTCTTCCATAGTATCAAGCAGCAGAATAATAGTCCTCTGCTGCTTCGGTCGCCGTGATTTTGCCAAACAAAACATGTTCCTGGATCAACATCTTTTGATGATCCTGGATCAACGTTATTGTCCAAAAATATAGACTTAACCCAATCCCTACCCCTAAACCTAACCCTACCCATAATTTATTCCTAAAATCAGTGGGAAATGATAGCTTATTAACAAGGGTGTAGAAGCACCTAACCCTGATTGCAAGCCTAAAACCTATATTTCCTGAAAATATACCCCTAATTCTGATTGGCTGATTAGAATGTTGTTCCAGGATCAACAAGGATGTTGATCCAGGAACGTGTTGTACTTGGTTAAATCACGCTCACCCTGCTGCTTCAGTTATATGGATTCTTAACACATTTATTACAACTACATTTAATCATTTTTCATCTAACAAATAGGCTAATGAATAGCTCGACACAACTCATGCAGGGCAGAGTCAGACAGGGCTTTCTTCTGTGTAGAAATAAATTCTATTATTTGCATCAGCTGGGCATGGTAGGGTATGATATGACAGCTGTCATAGCCTACCCTGCTCACCCAGTAAGTCTGTTTGTTTTAATTAAGAAATGTATTAATTAATTTGTTTCAAAATAAATATTTTAAACGCTAAGACAATAAGGAAAGAATCATATATTGGCTTGGGTATATATAGGCCTGTTCACGCAAGAAATGTCATTCGGACTGACAACCGGAGAACAACAGATATTAAATAGCCCACTGTTAGAGTTTTATAATGTAGTCTTGTGTTTTATTAAAATTGATTATAACTGATATCTCAAAAGGATATGCACTTGTACGTGGTGTGAGCTGCAGCGCACTCGCACACAGGGCTGCAATGCAAGATTTTCATAAAATATAATAACATGCCATTTCGGTTTGTTTCTCACTAAACCCTCAGTATACCTTCAGAATGCTTGGAATATATGCCACGAGATGCGTAGGATTATTTTACAACAGATATACATCCGCTTCAAAAAAAAAAAAAAAAAAAATCCTAAGGCAGGAACATATTTACTGCAGAAAACCATACACCTGCCCCACATTTCACAACTAAACATGGCTGCTTTTGTATATATGATGCATTTCGTCTTATTTTTCACATGTATTAACACAGAAAATATTTGATATATTGTAAAAGATACCTGGATATAATATTTAAATATTTGGCTATGGTTAACTTGACCATTAAATCTATTACTATTGAGACAGAGAAACATGTCCAATACTAGTGTTGTTTTTGGTGGCCTGTTTTAATTTTAGTCTTAGTTTAGTCTTTGAGTCTTCTTAGATGAAGAAGACTCATTTGATGACACTGAAGACTTGTCTGATGAGTCCTCTAAGAGGAAATTCAGATCCAGTCCAATAGATTGAGTAAAAATGGTTTACACCTACTCATGTATGTGGAGAACATGGAGGTGACCCATGGTGCTATGGTACAAAGTGCTGGATGTTGCCACCCTCATTGCTTACACAAAAGGTGGCCATTGTTTGTCCTGAAGAGTCACAGTCTTGCAGAGTTCAATTTCAACCCTAATCAAACACTGGCAATTTGAGATGACGCAGTACACTCTTAAAAAGTAAAGATGCTTCACAGTGTCATAGAAGAACCTTTTTGTCTAAATGGTTCCAAAAATAACCTTTAACATCTGAAGAACCTTTCTGTTTCACAAAAGGTTCTTTGTGGTGAAAGAAGGTTCTTCAGATTATAAAAAGGTAAAGAAGAGATGGTTCTTTAAAGAACCTTTGACTGAATGGTTCTTTGTGGAACCAAAAATGGTTCTTCTATGGCATCGCTGTGAAGAACCTTTTAAGCACCTTTATTTTTAAGAGTGTACCTGTGCGGTTTTATTTAGTTTTATTTTCATCTATTTTGTCACATTCATTGCAACTCACTACATTTACACTACAGACAGTTCAATTTCAGTATTACCAGTTACCAGTGATATGTGTATGCTATGTGTGACAAAGTGGCAAATAATCATATTTGCATGTGTTACATGTGTTGGTCTAAATAGCTGCTAAAATAAGTATTTTAACAAAATGTCTTTATTCTTTTGTTTTATCATGCTAGCACTGATGGGTCATTTTTGACCCATGTGTGTATACTTGGTGTAGTAACAAACAATTTTGTGATCATTGTAAAAAATATTTTAAATATTCATGGATCATGGAATTTATAGGTCAAGGAATATTAAATGCTGAACTAAACTGATTTCAAAAGATAAAATTGGGAATGGGAACTGCTGCATTATGCAGTGATAAATGATTCAAACTCTGTTATCACATGACCACATCACACTTCCATTTAATTCAGTTATTAGTGTCCAATTATCAGTTCGAAATAAATGTGGATTAAATTAAAAAAGAAAAGTGTGATTTAGGACTCTTGATAAATTTGCACACTTACCACAAGACTGCTTGACTAGTTATACTGAAGGTTTATTACAGTCTTAAATGATACTGTAAATATTTGTAAACATGTAATAATATGCAAATATCAATACAAACTACAAATGAATTATGTTTATTTAATGCAGTGTTTTTCTCATTAAGAGAAGGTTTCATACGGATGTTGGGAAATCCTTGAAAATGCTTGAATTTTAACGTAGTGTTTTAAAGGTTTGAAAAGTGATTGGATTTTGGATAAAGTGCTTGAAACTGCTTGAAATTGCAAATGTAATGCATTGGTTTTATAATAATATACTTTATTACAGAAAAATGTTAGCTCGCTTTTTAGACAAAATGCCTTTTGGATAAAATGAAAACAGTTCTGCTCAACTCTGCACATGTGGCCAGAGCTGGGTAGTAACTGATTACATTTAATCTGGATTACATGTTATCTGGAAAATACTCGTAATCAGACTACAGTTACTTTTTTTATGGATTACATGATTACATATTATTCACACAGTAGCAATAAATTATTCATCATTTATTGATTCTCTTTAATTCCTCTTATTTTATCTTTTATATTTTCCTTTCTAAAAAAGCCTGCTGCTTATATACATTCAGAAAGTCTTCAGTTTTGTGGACATTCATACAGAGATCAGTCATTAGTTAGGTGTTTACACAGCATTTGACCTCTGGATTTACAAACATTATTCCAGGTTCAAGAAGTGTTTCAACATTGCATCAACTACTGATGAACACATTCTTTTTTATTTGAATCATCATTCAGTATGTTATTTAACCATGTATTATTGAAAAACTTTTGTCTTTCAAACTCATTAAAATGCACAAATTAAATATTTATATTTATATTTTATAAATATAATATTATATAAATATTTATATTTATATTTATTATTTAATGTTTAATATTAACCTTTTTTTTTTTTTTTTTTTTGTAGTAAATGTATTATTTTGATTGTTATTTAAAAAATTTTTTTTTTACATTTTTATGACTTAATTACTTGTTAGCCTTTCATTAAACACACAAATACCCTGCAGTTCCTTTACGAACCCCAGTTTGGGAAACCTTGATGTAATATAATATTTATTGCACTTCATGTTGTTAATTACAATGAAAGGAATATATTTTCTCACTCTTTGTATTTTTACATCATTATGGTTCAATATTATCCTGTTTAATACAGAGAGACCAAAACCTGTAGTGAAGGTGAGTCCAGATGAGCGTGTGTTCAGAGGAGAGACAGTCACTCTCACATGTGACATACAGAGAGCAGGACACATTCAGTGGACATACAGCTGGTTTAAAGATGGTTCAGTCATCAGAGACGTCACTGAGAGACTCTACAGCATCACATCTGTGTCTGATAGAGCTGAATACAGCTGTAGAGGAGAGAGATCAGACTCACGGAGATCACACATCAGTGCTGCTGTTACACTGACTGTATCAGGTGAGTGTTCATGTTCACATCTGTTTAATGATCATTTAAAACAGTATTTGTGGCTCAATACTTTTGTTATACTCACATCTGTCCTTATTAAAGGGCTGAAGCACTTTTAGATGCAGATGTAGAACTGCGTGTGCATAAGCCTCAGTAACAAGTTCACTATTCAGTATTTCATGCACAAACAAGTAAAACTTAACCATGTTCATTTATGTTGTTTGTTTGTTTTTTGTTTGTTTGTTTTTTCTAGGCAAACATACCTGTTTTTATAAAGATTAAGCTTATTGTTAAATGTGCAGGATGCATAAATGTCAGAATTATTTTTCTGATGCAGACAAATATTCAATGATTTTTCTAACTCTGACTCTTCAGGATCTGAGTGTGTTCTTGTTCTCCTGCAGATCTGAAGCCAAAGCCTGAACTCACATCAGATCCTGCAGGAGCTGCACTGACAGGAAACACAGTGACTTTGATCTGTCACATGAATCCAGCCACTGGATGGGACTTTTACTGGTACAAACACACACTGAACTCTGAGACAAAGACACAAACAAACTCCTACAGAGTGAAGATTGATTCAGTGTCTGATGGAGGCCAGTACTGGTGTAGAGCTGGAAGAGGGAAACCAGTCTACTACACACAATACAGTGATG
This sequence comes from allo-octoploid hybrid of Carassius auratus x Cyprinus carpio, assembly GCA_024542945.1. Lineage (NCBI taxonomy): Eukaryota > Metazoa > Chordata > Actinopteri > Cypriniformes > allo-octoploid hybrid of Carassius auratus x Cyprinus carpio. Next base: position 38,550,724 of record CM045014.1, on the reverse strand, counting down.
CACTGTGGGTAAATATTACAGGTGAGAGAGAACATAGTATCTGACACAACATACAGATCAGAGACAATATCTGCAGAACTCCTAAAACTTTGAATCTAAAATAAATGCAATAATCTGTGTTTGTGCAGTGAGTCCTAAAGCTGTGGTGACGGTTCGACCTGATGAACGAGTGTTCAGAGGAGAAACAGTCGCTCTCAGATGTGATATAAAGTGGGGAGGAGACACTGAGTGGACGTACAGATGGGAAACAGAGGGAACAAACTACCAACATAACTCAGTCTCAACACAAGAGCTGAACATCAGCAGTGTTAAAGACTTTCACAGCGGTAAATACAGCTGTAGAGGACAGACGGGAACACAACTCTCTCAGCGCAGTGATGCTGTTACTCTGACTGTATCAGGTGAGTTTGTGTGTGTGTTCATTATCATCAGTGTGAACAGCTTCTCTCTCTATAACTCTCTCATGTTGTGTTCAGCTGAAGCTCAGGCAGCAGTGCGAGTGTCTCCACAGCCGTGGCTGACTGAAGGAGACTCAGTGACTCTGATCTGTGAGGTTACAGGCTCCTCTACAGGCTGGACGTTCAGCTGGTTCAGAGATGATGATCGTCTGTCAGACAGCAGCAGAGGAGCTGGAGGCTCTTACACTCTCAGTCCTGCTGCTCTACAGCACACAGGAGTTTATACGTGCAGAGCAGAGAGAGGACGACCGGCCTATTACACAAAGAACAGTAACACACAGACACTGTGGATCACTGGTGAGTCAGATCATATTTCAGCATCTCTATTTTAAGTTTATTTGATATGTAATAAAACAATCATCAGAACATGTTTTTGCCAGTGTCTGAGGGTGTTTAGTGACCAGACACCTAAAATTCATAGATTACTGGAGTGTTTGTGCCCCATAACTGTTGGTAAAAACTGCTTCTCTAGCTTCACCAGCTGGCTAATTTATGATGCATTTGATCTTCACTAAACTAATCTTTAGACTGAATGCAAGGTTGTTGTTTTTTTGTTGTTTTGTTGTTTTAGCAAATGGATTGTTAAGTAAAGACATAGTAAAGACAGTTATCTTACAAAAAAAAAATTATATTTCGAATAAATGCTGCTCTTTTGAACTTTAAGTTCATTAAAAGAATCCTAAGAAAAAAAGCTTCATGGTTTCCCCAAAAATATGAAGCAGTGTAACATTAATAATAAAAATGTTTGCTGAGCAGCACATCAGCATAATAGGAAGTTTTCTGAAGGATCATGTGACAAATCTGAAATCTCCTTGTAAGTCCATCTTAAACGATGCAAGCAGCATGTTTAACTTGAGTTTGATCTCTGTCTCAGGTGTTTCTCCTTCAGTCTCTCTGGTGGTCAGTCCCAACAGAAGTCAACACTTCTCGTCTGACTCTCTCTCTCTGAGCTGTGAGGATCAGAGGAACTCTGCTGGATGGACCGTGAGAAGATACACAGACAGAAACACAGAAGATTGTTCAAAACAAACAGGATCTACATGTCGAATCGTCTCTCTCAGCACATCTGACTCTGGAGTTTACTGGTGTCAGTCTGAATCTGGAGAGAAACGTCATCCTCCCAACATCACTGTTCACAGTGAGTCCTGTTTCTAATCACAACATGACTAATCAAGTCTATCCATTCGTATCTGTTATACTCCTGTCACATGAAAGGTTACAGTGATGAGCAATGCCGATGACAGACTTTTGAGAAAATAAATGTAGTGATCTCATCATTGCAACTCGAGTTTTAAACTTTCACAAATGCTTTCATCATAACTAACAATGCAAACATGATGTAGAGATTCATTGTGCAGTGCAGACTGTGTCACTGATAATAAACTCCACTGACTATAAAGTGAGCATTCTTTGATCACTTTCTGAATATAATTTAAGATTATACATTAGAATGAACAACGTTACTTCTATGTTGTGGTATTACTGTCAGGTCCATATCTGGTCCAGTTTGCAAAAGCCTGCACCGAAACTGCAACTGATTTACCAAAGAATCCACAGTGAACAAAGTGAACTGAACAGACAAATAATGCTCTACTGAGACATCCACATAGATTAAAGATAAAAAAGCATTTTCCTAGCATTAGGATCCTTCGAAAGATAATTTTATTGATAGTCTTCTCTTCTCTCCTTCTCATCAATGGGCGGAACCAAAGACGTGATGTAGTTGTTGATCTGATTCTGCAGAGGCGGTCTTTTACTTTATAATGTGGCAAAATATGAAGCAAGTCATTTTCTGAGCTTGGTTTCAATAAAAGCTGTTTTTGAGCTATACAAGAAAGTTTTGAGCACTGAAAATCATAAGATGTTTTAACAATGACTTCTTATATCAAGGAAAATTTGATTTCTTAACTCATGACCCCTAGATTAATATAAAAAGTACAATTTAATTCATAATATCAGCATTTTTACCTATGCACTGTTTTGATATATTCTTACTTTCTGTTGTGTAGATGGTGATGTGATTCTGGAGAGTTCTGTTGATCCTGTGATTGAGGGACATACTCTGACTCTACACTGTTTACATCGATCAACAAACTCCTCGATCCTCAGAGCTGATTTCTATAAAGACGGATCCCTCGTCCAGAATCAGATGACAGGAGAGATGAGCATCACGACTGTCTCAAAGTCACATGAGGGTTTCTACTACTGTAAAACAGAGAGAGGACAGTCACTGCACAGCTGGATCTCAGTCAGAGGTGAGAGTCTGTGGAGTTCAGTCTCTGTCAGATGATGTGATTTTACTCCTGAGAAATCACCTACTGACAGCTGTGTTTATTATTTCACATAACATGAACAAACATGTCAAATCATGTTGAAAATACTACATATTGTGCTGTTATAGCAGCCAACTACAAGTGAAATCATCACCTCATAACCAACATCCTATCATTCAATAATATTAAGAGTGCTGTAATTACACTCACTCAATAGCATTAAAATCAGATCAAGCATTTTAGTGGCGTTCCTGTCGAGATATGCCTGTAAATAAATTAATTATTTTTCTTTTAAATTCAGCTAGGAATTAATCTGAATGTGCTCATATGTGGTTAGCTAGTACAGCATTTTGGTGTGAGAAGCAGGATTGGTGTGTCCCTTTAGAACATTGAATTACATGAACATAAATCCGTACAAGGCTACATCTGGCCTACATTTTATTCTTAAGCATTGTCTGTTATCGTGAAGGAAGATAGTTTTTTTTATTAACGCACAAACCCTGAGGCTGCATGTGTAAACAGCATTAAGCTAATTTAGTTGGAAAAGTAATAATTAACCCAAGGTCTGGGTAAATATAGGACAGAGCACATTTTTAGTTAATTTTACCCAGCAAATTTGGTTGATTTATTTTATTACAATTTAAGCTTCTTCTTTCTTTTTTTTTTTCACCTTATACATGAAATAATGTTTACAGATTAACTTAAATCCTCTAAACATTTGTAAATTACTCCACAACCACTGGTTTGCATGATAACTTTATTTTCCTTTATCATTTAAATTGTTTATATCGTTTTTGTAGGATATACATATTGCCTATTTAAACTCTTAAACAAACATTAAAAGTGGAAATTAAACAGAAGTAATTCACGTGTAATCGACCAGTCTCTGTTATTCTGTTTCCATCGTAACAGCGCTGGCTCTCGTGCCCGAGCTGGAGTCCTGTTCGGTGGGGAACTGCTCACGCCGCCCTGCGTTTCCCTCATGGCTGAAATATACTCCGACAACCTCCATAATCTGCCCGTAAACCAGCAGTAAATAGCTAAACATCTTAAGTATTTGTACTCTGTATCTTTATTAATAGAATTCTTTATTGTATGCTTTTCCATCGCGCGTTAAGACCGGCGTGAGCGACACTTAAAGGTGATTCACACCGCGCACCTGTATGTTGCGCTGCATAGAATTGAACGATATACAGCACAGTAACGATTTTATATATAAAATGTACACAAACCTGTATTTTACAGAAGAAATGCATCAATTCAATGGTGCTTAAAACAGCTCTCTCCAGAAGAGGACACAAAATCCATGCAATAAATAACTCAGATCCTGGGTTACGACTGACCTTAACCAGGAGCTGGTTAACACAAAAACTACTCAAACACTGAAAAAAGAATCCCCCGCCCCCAAAAAATGACACAAAAGGCTCAATCCAGCATTTGGGTTAAAAAAATAAATAAAACCCAGAATTTCAATATAGAACTATACTGTTTATTAATGTACTTTCATTTGCTTGTCCATCTGTTTTTCAGTGTCAAAAGGTCAGATTTCTGTTTCCAGCATCCTCAGTTTTCTTCTGGCAGCTTGTCCGTATCTGCTGTCGACAGTCGTGCTGCTGTTCAAATGTTACAGAGCGAGAGGTAACACTTCTGTCTGATCCGTCTCTCTCCATCTGTCTTTTTTCACAAATTATAAAAATTAATATTTGTGTGTATTTCACAGTTCCATCTGCTGAAGACCAAAGCCAGTACGCAGTGACAGAAGAAACTTCAACCTGATATTAACACGTTCTTAAAAATGTCAACATATTTGATTTACCTTACATCATTTATTTTTCATTAAACAACTATTTACATTTACATTTAGCAGACACTTTTATCCAAAGTGACTTACAAATGAGGACAATGGAAGCAATCAAAATCAACAAAAGAGCAATGATATACAAGTGCTATAACATGTCTCAGTTAGCTTAACGCAGTATATGTAGCAAGGGCTTTTAAATAATATAATAAAAAGAAAACAGAATAGAAAAAGAATAGAGCAAGCTAGTGTTAGAGGTCTTTTTTTTGCTTGTTAATTGTATAATAAATGAAGACAGAATACAAAAAGATTAGAAAGCTATTTTTTAAGAAAACAAGCAGCAATCAACTATCAATTAACTATTTTAGTGTCATTCCGCTTTTATATGCTCCTTTTGTCAAAAAAAAAAAAAACGTTCAGTGACATTATGACTTAGTGATGTTTGTCTGTTCTTCCAGTAGAAGTATTAAGTATTTAGTTAAGAAGAGAGACCAAAGTTTTATTCTGTATGAATGAATAACTCTTTAAATTAATGTGTACATTTAAAAAAAAAAAAAAAACGAACATTGAGTAAATAAATATCTTGGTTTGTCTTGCATGCGTGTCATTGTTTGTAATTCATCGTCTAATCCGAAAACAATGTCAGTCTTAAATATTGAAAAGCAATTAAATGGGAGGGACACCATGGTTCCTTAGGACATTTTAAGAGAACAGACCTCCGCTGACATCACCATCAATTTTTTCATCATGGAACTCCTACAAGACTTCACTTTTATACTTTTTTATATATATTTACTTACTCCAGAAAATTGTTGGCCGAAACGATAAAAAGGCCCCAAGTTCTCCAGATTCATCATTCAATCTATAAATCTTCTCAAACTGGCCGTTTGTGGTTGAAATTGTAGACGAATAAATCCCGTGCTGACGAAATAGTAAGTTTAAGATAAAATATCACTTTGTTCGTTTTATCTAACAACTTAATCATTTTTATTTTGTCCAAAGACTGTTAAATAAACCAGCTAAAAAACAATGTTTCCAATAAGCAGTGTCATTTCGATAAATGGCTCTTTAAAGATAACATGGGTGGCCCTTAAAAGAGCCTTTGTGTTCTCTGATCAGCTCAGAGGAGGTCTACTTTGAGCTGGTGTATTTGGTCACGGCCTTTGTTCCCTCAGACACGGCGTGTTTGGCCAGTTCCCCGGGCAGCAGCAGACGCACGGCGGTCTGGATCTCTCTCGATGTGATGGTGGAGCGCTTGTTGTAGTGAGCGAGACGAGACGACTCACCGGCGATGCGCTCGAAGATGTCATTGACGAAAGAGTTCATGATGCCCATCGCCTTGGAGGAGATACCGGTGTCAGGATGAACCTGCTTCAGCACTTTGTACACGTAGATAGCGTAGCTCTCCTTCCTGGATCTCCTGCGCTTCTTCCCTCCTTTGCCGGCGGTCTTGGTGACGGCCTTCTTTGAGCCCTTCTTGGGCGCGGACTTTCCTGGTTCAGGCATGATGCGGTCTTTAAAATAAACAACCAATCTTGAATAACACCGTTGCTGCAACAAATGTTTTTATACATTGCTGTATGCTAATTTCAAAAAGGAAAACGGTGGTCTGTGATTGGTATGGACCAACCCACAGAATGATTTCATTGGCCACATTAAAGCCAATCAGAGGTTTTAAAATGTTAATCCCGCCCACTATCTCGTGCTTGACATCTACCATCCCCCCATTCGTTTATGGTTCTTTGTTTGATTTTCCCGCCCATTTTGGATTTTTCAGACCGATATAATAAATAAAATATTGTGAAAATAACTCCACTGTATAATGATACTATATTCTAATTTAACTTTTAACTATAAAGAAATTTATTACACAACCCTCAAACCGTTAGCTGTACATAATTTTAACAATCATGAACACTAAACGATAGTAAATTTTAAGTCCTATCACAACAATAGACTTTAAGTTGCAGATAAACAAATCGTTTTACCGTTTGAAAACTTGTTATTTGTCGTTTAGGAGCATACACAACATCATGGCGGTGACGGTCTTTCTTTTAGCGTGCTCAGTGTAGGTCACGTAACGTTAATTCAAAGGAAATCATCTTTCATAGAAACATTGAGGTGGCTCTTAAAAGAGCCTTTGGGGTTTGTACGGCTGAAGCAGCTGTAGATTTAAGCGCGCTCTCCGCGGATGCGGCGCGCCAGTTGGATGTCTTTGGGCATGATAGTGACTCTCTTGGCGTGGATGGCGCACAAGTTGGTGTCCTCAAACAGACCGACCAAATAAGCTTCGCTAGCCTCCTGCAGCGCCATGACAGCTGAGCTCTGGAAGCGCAGATCCGTCTTGAAATCTTGAGCGATTTCTCTCACCAGACGCTGGAAGGGCAGTTTGCGAATCAGCAGTTCAGTGGACTTCTGATAACGACGAATCTCTCTCAACGCCACGGTACCGGGCCTGTAACGGTGAGGCTTCTTAACACCACCGGTGGCGGGTGCGCTCTTACGAGCGGCTTTAGTCGCCAACTGCTTTCTCGGGGCTTTACCTCCGGTGGACTTACGAGCGGTTTGCTTGGTTCTTGCCATTATTATCTCACAGCAGCACTTCAAACAGTATGAACAAAATAAAGCGGTTAATAAAACGCAACGCTTATTTGAAGCCTACTGCCATGCGCTCATTGGACGGCAGGGATTCAGGGGTATTTGATTGGTTATTGTCTGGCGTCGCTACAAGACAGTTGACCAATGAATGTGCCTCTCATGTTTTCAAACAAGAGACGACAGTTTGTGGTTCCCGCCTAAAAAAAGTGTCACGTATTCTTGTTCTTTTTTTGTGTTATATGAAAACAGAAGTCAGATACTGTGATTGTTTTTTGTTGTTGTTTTTAAACCTTCCTGAATGTGTGGAGTTGGACATTTGGAACTACGTACAAACTATTACATAATTTATATGTATAGATGGTTACCCACTTATGTCTCTTTTGAAAATACGCTCCTGACATGGCCAAATAAACATTACATTAAGTGTATAGTACTGCTGAAGATTAATGCAAGGTGACATGTTATTTGTTTTGAAACCACATGAATTTTCGAACTTAACTTTAGAGAAAAAAAAAATAAAAAGTTTCATTATATATATATATATATATATATATATATATATATATATATATATATATATATATATATATATATATAGAGAGAGAGAGAGAGAGAGAGAGAGAGAGAGAGAGAGAGAGAGAGAGAGAGAGAGAGGACTATTTTATTTGAAACTTTCATTTTTTTTTTACATATATACACACATACATACGGTCTATAATATACACACATTAAATTAAGTTAGATAATAAACCTTCAGTTTGTTTATACAAACTCAGACTGGATAAAAGAAAAATCACTCTCTGAAGGAACCAATAGGTGGCTCTTAAAAGAGCCTTTGGTTTGAAGAGAAACTTCACTAGTTTACTTGGTCTTTGCGGGTTTCTCGGTCTTCTTGGGCAGCAGCACGGCCTGGATGTTGGGCAGCACGCCGCCCTGAGCGATGGTCACTCCGCCCAGAAGTTTGTTCAGCTCCTCGTCGTTGCGCACCGCCAGCTGCAGGTGACGGGGGATGATACGGGTCTTCTTGTTGTCCCGAGCGGCGTTTCCAGCCAACTCCAGAATTTCAGCGGTGAGATACTCGAGCACAGCGGCCAAATAAACCGGAGCACCGGCACCGACGCGCTCGGCATAGTTGCCTTTGCGAAGAAGCCTGTGAACACGACCGACGGGGAACTGCAGTCCAGCTCTAGAGGAGCGAGTCTTGGCCTTGGCGCGGGCCTTTCCACCGGTCTTACCTCTTCCACTCATTGTATATGATGTTGTTTCTAAAGAAAGAATGAGTGTAGAGAAGTCTGCGATGTGACTTTAAAGAAAGCGTACCGGTCTCCTATTGGCTGGAGTGTGAACACGGTTTAAGCCAATCAGAGAACCTCCCTCCAAACCCAGCCCCCTTCAGCTGTTTACAAATCTCATTAGTTACATAGTAATAGTTTAAACGTGTATTAGCATCTATTTGTAAGTACCTTTTAGTCAGTGTTGCCAATTTAACGACTTTTTTCCACCCCCCTTAACGATTTTTTTTTGTCCAAAAAAGCGACTAGCGAAAAATCTAGTGACTTTCTTGGACGAACCTTATTCAGTCTCTGAGACTCTCCGGTTCTTCCGCAGGAGCGCGAGGTCTCTCTCTCCCAGCGCACACACCCCTCTCTCTCTTTCTTGGACGAACCTTATTCAGTCTCTGAGACTCTCCGGTTCTTCCCCGGAATCGCGAGGTCTCTCTCTCCCAGCGCACACACCCCTCTCTCTCTCTCTCTCTCTCTCTCTCTGTCTCTCTCTCTCTCTCTCTCTCTCTCTCTCTCTCAGAGAGCGCAGAGAGGAGCAGCACTTTCAGTTAAAAAAAGATATTCTGTTGCTTCTAACTCTATTTTACATGCAGGTATAGCCGAAAACACAGCACAGCCATTGTCTTAATCGTATGTGTATTTGATGTCATTACACAATGTCGTGAATAGTATTTTAGTGCAGATTAATATCTTTCAGAGCTGGTTATGTGGACCGCGTTTCAGTCATAATATTAATTCTGTTGTCTGCCAAAAATAAACATTAAAAAGAAAATTAATAAAAACCGTTTTATTGAGAATTTGGCTGCATTAAAATGCAGTACGTGAGCACAGGGAGGCAAGACAATACGACGCACTTACGTCATGAATATGCTAATTAGCGACATCTAGCGACTAATTTAGCTACTTTCCATTGAAAGAATATGGCAACACTGCTTTTAGTTTTCTTTTAATTTATTACTATTTTTTTTTTTATTAATGGCATTTATATGACATTTTATGTATATAGCACTTGTTTTTATTTTGCTACACGAATAATCCTGTTCGCTTAATTGTCTGGGTTTAAGAAAGATAATGATAGTTTAAAGTTTGACTTGAAGCAGTACTTAAATTCTTTTATCAATAATGTCCAAATTATGCAAGGACATGCTACTGGGCAGATAAGCGAGGAAATAAATGCTCTCTACTTTGAATTAGTGGGTGGCTCTTAAAAGAGCCGTTTTGATAAAGCGTCAGAAAAGACGCAGTTTATTTCTTTTTGGCTGCTGTCTTTTTAGGCTTGGCAGCTTTGGGTTTCGCCGTTTTGGGTTTGGCTACTTTGGCCTTTTTAGGGCTCTTGGCTGCTTTCTTAGGAGTCGCTGGTTTCTTTGCTTTCTTGGGGCTCTTCGTCGCCTTTTTAACAGCGGGTTTCTTGGCCTTCTTCGGGGATTTCTTAGCGGCGGGCTTCTTTGCGGCTGCAACTTTGGGCTTCTTAGCGGCGGCAGGTTTCTTGGCTGCGGGCTTCTTTGCTGCGGGCTTCTTGGCTTTAGGAGCGGCTTTCTTGGCGGGTTTTGTCTTGGTCTCGGCTTGTTTCTTGTTGAGCTTGAACGAGCCGGAGGCGCCGATTCCTTTGGTCTGGACCAGGATGCCTTTAGTCACCAGACTCTTAACGGCGATCTTGACGCGGGAGTTATTCTTCTCCACATCGTAGCCACCGGCAGCGAGCGCTTTCTTCAGGGCGGCGAGAGACACACCGCTCCTCTCCTTAGATGCGGACACAGCCTTGACGATGAGCTCGCCGACGCTCGGACCCGTTCTCTTGCGTTTAACTGCTGATTTCTTCTTGGCCGCTTTGATGGCGGTAGCTGCTGGAGCGGTTTCTGCCATAATCTCTGGACTCGAGCTCTAACTGTAAACAACAATGAGGCTCTGCTGGGCGGCGCTGCGCATTTAACCACAACATGAGAACCGTGTAGACTCAATCTAGCCTGCTCAGTGTCTGTGCTTCTCCATGAGCGCCCGACGCTTGTGTTTTCTCCTGTCATATTTTGAATAAAATTGAAGTTGTTAAATAATTTAGTCGAGTAAAACCAACGTATACATCATGTAGAGGTACTGAACTTTATTTAGAGATCAAAGATTGCTACAAGTGAACGTTTGTTTTAACACCGTCAGATCAAATCCGCGGCGTGTGCACGGTAATGGACAGGGTTGCGTGTACTTTTCATGTAATATTGTGTATTAACAGTGGTGAATATTTGAATGTGTCGTCTGTGTTTTTAACAAACGCTTTGACAATGTGTTTAATGAAAGAAACATCGCGGATGGACTTGTGGAGTGTTTTATTCAGACGTTGTTTCGGTCAGCTTGAAGCACACGACACACCGGTCTGTCCTTCATCTCCGGTCACTGTTGCTTCTCACGATCCGCTGCTTTATTGATTCAAAACCCCCGATTAAATCTCAAACTCAACACCTGATCGCATATGTCATAACAGAGGGGTTTTTACACAGATTTTATTTTTAATTTATTTTTGCTGTTTTGTTTGAACTGGTGAACGAATTAATTTATTGGTACTGTGTGCAAGCGTTTGTTACAATAACATAAATGGAAGCAGATCATTCCTTTAACAAGGCTGGAAGGGAAATGTATATTAATTTTTTTCCAGATATATAGCCTACTAATGCTTTATTGTTATGGCATGATCAGACATAGGCAAATGGAACAACAGCATCAAAAAATAGTTTGGAAATATTCTTTTTCAGTTGCTGCCTTTTTAGGAAATAATAACTCACAGACATATTTACAAATGTAAGAATTTTGGAGGTTTTGCGCATGATCTCTCTCTCTCTCTCTCTCTCTCTCTCTCTCTCTCTATATATATATATATATATATATATATATATATATAGGTTCAAAAATTACATCATTATTTCAAATATTACATCATTATTTCACAAATTCAAACAGCATCACAAATCAGACAACAAGAAGGCAGCAAACATGAAATTATCAAATTATAGTTACATGGGAAGTTGTGACCTAATGGTTATTGGAGTTTAACTCCTAACCCTAAGGTTGTGGGTTTGAGTCTTCGGCCAACAATACCACGACTGAGGTGCCCTTGAGCAAGGCACCGAACCCCCAACTGCTCCCCGGATGTGTGTTCACGGTGTGTGTGTGTTCACTGCTGTGTGTGTGCACTGGATGGGTTAAATGCAGAGCACAAATTCTGAGTATGGGTCACCATACTTGGCTGTATGTCACGTCACTTATGTATAGTATCTGCCTTATATATTTTTAAACAAGTGCTTTTGACATGTAGATATTGACTGATGTGGCCAAATTAAGGAGAAATGCTTTTGTTTCATCTTCACCTAATTCTATTTACGGAGATCATAATGTCATTTCTCTGACGTGTAGATCATACGTCATCCCTTATCAGCACCCACAGTGTTGGTATTAGTAGCAGTGGGTGGGAATATCATGCTGATGACATTGCTTTAGTCATTCAGCAATTCAGCAATGTCGTGAAACCACCCTTTTCATGGGACAGACCCAGTATTGATTTAAAACTGAATAATATCATATAAATGTTTCATATATCACTTGCACATCTCACATTATCGTTTTGCACTTATGAAAACTGATAAAAGTGTCCATGGACCAGACATGATTCAATTACCCATAAACAGTTTGTTGTGAAATCACCCAGAAATTCTTAGTAACATTTTGTCGTTACACTTCCCTTTTCTCATGTTCTGAGACAGTCAACATTTGGCAAAACTACCTTATTTGACCACTCTGACGATAATTCAGATTTACAAAAGACAGGATGACGCAAAGTCATTTTCTTCCGTATGTGTTTGTACAGGAAGTGTTGAGTCTATAACAGCCTGTGTGTTTGACATCGTGTCATTAATAGATCAGTATGGACCCCAGTCTACTTACTCTAATGCTTTGTGAGTATCATTTTCTCATTTATGCATTTATATAATGATAGTGAATAAGTGTTCACCTGTATTTCATCATCTTATGTATTTAATTTATGCTTTCATTCATGCTGCTAATAATCTTAGTATCAAATCCATCTGCAGTTCATGATATCTGTGCGTGGAAGTGAAATATACTCACATGTGCTGCATGTAGCGGAGTGAGATCAGTGTGTTTATCGTTTATCATACATTTTGGAAGCTTGTTTTCTTTAGTAGATCTTGACTAGCAGTCAGTGCATCTATATATATATATATTGTCTTTGCTTGTGGTGTGTGATGTGCTGATGACAATGATGCCACTTCCCATATTATTAAGCATGGCATACAAAATAAGATCTAGTGTCGTGAGCTGCCCTTCACAGTTTGTCATGACAGCATCACAAAGATATTCTTTGCAATCCACATAGATTTTGTCTTCACTTCACTTCCTCTTTCACCCTGTCATCGTTGACTCACTCCATTGTTGACAGATCTGAAAGAATAGAGATATATTGAGTTGATTTTATAGAATACAGATGATAGAAAGAGCTGAGCTGAGCAATTCTGTTCAATAACAGTATAAAATTGGCCTAAAATCAATTCCAATGTAATCAGTTGCAAAATACCATTGTCACAGCTTGTAGTTTCTTATTTTTAATTCTTCTGTAAAACAGCTCATTTCTCTCCCACACTAATCAGTGTAAATTATTCAAATGGTGATTTAAACTAGGCTTCTCTTGTGGAATTACTAGTTTTAAAAGATATTCATAAAATTCTATTTAGAAGCAAAAAAAAAAAAAAATCTATTAATTAATTAATCAATGTAATTGTCTCTTTTTGGTTTTTAGTGCTGATTTCTAACATCCACCCTGGACAATCTGAAGGTGAGTTATATTTCTTAAAATCTTCACACATATAACACACAGTGGAACAGAAAGAGAAAGTGTTTGTATGTGTGTCGTCGTGTGTAGTGTGTGTTGTGTTTGTTGTTTATGTCATTTATTGGGTCTTAAATGATATAGATGAGCTCTATATGAAATTAATGACTTTAATATTACTCGTTTAAATTTCATCTGAGTGTTTTATGTGATATTATAGGGAAACCAAAGTCTGTAGTGATTAAAATAAAATATGTTACACTCAAAATTATGATGACATTATAAGAAGGACTTTTATTTACACAGATTAATAAAAGGTGGTTGTAAATAAAGTGAGTTTATTGTTCTCATCATGCTGGGCATGAGGGGCCAGAGTAAGTGTTTTCATTGTATTGCACATTCCTGGACAAAGACACAAAATAAACACTGCCACATTTGTAGATGTGTAGATTATTGTGCTTTCTTTGGATGTTTTGCCATAACTTCTGTTTTTCGGTGCTTACAGAGCCACCAATCAAATGGTACATAAACAATTAATTAACTCCAACTGAGGAAAAAAATATACTAGTAAATATTCTAGATGTTGTATGTTGGGCTGAATGTTAACTGTTTACAGCTTAATCTCAATACATGACATTAATTAACCACATATGTAATTTAATAAAGATGTTATTGCCTTATGGACATCACTTTGATGCATATCTCTGGCTGATAATGAAATACTTCCTCAATTATAGCAATGAAGCAAGCATTTTCTGTAAAGCGGCTTTGAAACAGCATGTATTACTGTGTCCAATACAAATAAACTTAAATTGAATTGAATTACTGAATTAAGCACCCAATTTGAGGAGCCATGTCTCACGGGATTTGTATCTTCATGTGTCATCTTTTTGAGACCTCTTATATTAGAAGAGCATAAAACAGCTAGAATTACTCATAATGGCAAAGAAAATAAGCTGAAGGTTGAGGCAAAATAAGGAAACCTTTCATATAAATAACAGAAATCATAAGCAGCAATAGATGATGACTAAATAATATTTATTAACTCAAGATTGTATCATGAAATATTTACAGACAAACCCAAAGTAACTGTAAAGCCCCAGAGTTCAGTGTTCACTGGAGACACAGTTACTCTGAGCTGTGATGTGGGACAGTCAACGGGAACGATTATCTGGTACAAAGACTTCACGAGAATAAAAACTGGTGATCAAACAAAAACACTAGAAAATGTGAATGTTTCTGATGGAGGAAAATATGCATGTGCTGTAAGAGGAGAGACACAACTCCATGGAGTCATGCTAACAGTAAGAGGTAAGTGCTGTTTTCACAGGGCAATCTGATTTTGAGTTCACTATACAATTATAAAAATGAACAGCATCCATCAACAGCATGTACTGTCTGTTAAATTACATTTCACACAGAGAGACCCAAGCCTGCAGTGCGAGTTCAGCCTGATGGACGTGTGTCCAGAGGACAGACGGTCACTCTCACATGTGACATACAGAAGACAGATGTCAGCAGCTGGAGCTACAGCTGGAATAAAGATGATTCAGTGATTCATGTCAGTCAGTCACAGGAATACAGAATCAGTTCTGTTAATGAATCTCACACGGGTCAGTACAGCTGCACTGGAAACGAGACCCAAGGATCACGATACTCACACACCAGTGATAAAGTTACACTGACCCTATCAGGTGAGAGTCTTTATATCTGTTTATCACTCTGACTACATGAGCAAAAATGTCTATAAACCTCTAACTTTGCAGATAAATAAATAAAAATATTTTAATAAATAAATGGATTTAGGTTAAAACATCATAATCAAATTACCCTTAACTGACTTGATTAATTTGACCTGCTGACCTTTTATTTTAAAACATCATGATCTTTAGTACCAACTGCTCTGATCATTGGAGTGATTTCAGGACTGAGTGGTGCATTTCTGCTCATTTTCTTACTGGTTCTGCTGTTCTGCTGTAAACGAAACAAAGGTGCATCTCATCTTTTCACATCAACATAGACTATTTATACAGACAATCTTAACTATAATGATCTCTGGAAGCATTTTATGGTTAAAGATGGTTTTATATAAATATATGTCATAAACCAGGGCAGGAAATCCATTTGTGAATCATTCCTGAAGTTTCTCTGTGTTTGAGTAGGTGGAGGATCTCCGTCTCCCTCTACAGACCATCAGCTGCCAAACATCAGTCAGACATCAGAGCATCAGAGCAAGAATGGACAAACACCAGCATGCTCCAGTCAGTCCCACACAGAAACACTCACAATATCTTTACATTAATTGCAATGACCATTTTTTTAAATGAAGTTATAAAATATCAATGTGTGACAAGGCATCACAAGAATCATGTAGTTTGTTTTAATTCATTTAATTTTATCATGGAAAACAAAATAGTAGCCATCAACAGTTTTGAACAAAACATAAACAAAACATAAACAACTGAAAGACTAAAACCAGAAAAAGGGGAAAAAATGTCTTACTCGTTCATTATTTTTTTTTAATGCAGATGCTGTAAACGAGCCCTCTTGTGTGACCTATGTAAAGGTTGACCTGAAATCAATGGAGGAAATGAGGGAGAAAAAGAAAGTAAATAAAGGTATGACAACAATTTTTGCAGTTGTTTGTTAGATAAATGCATGTATAATAAAATAAATGCAATATATATATATATATGATAAACTTGTGTCATCTGTTAGGAAAGGAGAGTTTTGACACCATTTACTCCAAATTAAAGATTTAAGGTGAAATAATGCAAAATATTACAATATAATGCAATTACAAAAATTCATACATGCATACAAAAATGTTTTATACTTGTGAATTAATTTGCATAATTTCAGGTGCTGTTGCTGGATCAATATGATGAATGCTCAGACAACTTTCATCAACACTGGAATACAAAAACAAAAAAAAATGAGTTGATGAATTGGATATATCACCCTGATTATTAATCATATTGTTTAAATTATTGATCATAACATGCAAATCTTCATAATCTGTGACATTTTAAAACATGATTCTGACCACTGATACAGTACTGCATTTACTGTTACATTTCCAATATGTGTTACAGAATTATAAATATCATAAGAAAATAGCAATAGGCCCGTGTTTATGTATTTATCTATCTTCTCGTTGTCCACTAGATGTCATCACAGAGATGATTTGGTTGTTTCATCCACATTTTAGTGTGTGAAAGTTTTTGATTTGCACTTGTGCATTCTTTTGGTAGATATACTGTGTGTGTTAGTCCTCTTGCTTTCAAACCTGCACTGCTTGTAGGCTGCTTTAATCATGGAAGCTAATCAAATGTATTTTTCAAACAAGTTGCAAAATCTAAATAAAGTACTATATCGCTTGTGAAGTGAAACTTACTAATTATTCTCTGTAGGAACTGGATGTGATGTAGGAACTATTTTACACCAGGGTTACACCCCTAGTCCTTCTTAGAAAGACACTGAGGTTTATTCACTAAAAAGAAATGCTGGGTCAAAACAACCTGGGTTGTGTTTAACCCAGCATTTTTTAGAGTGTAGGCATCTCAGCTTGTCTAAAAGACATTTCTTGCTGGATGAAGAACCATTAGCTTCAGCTCAACCTTGCCAATCACAATTTCAGCATCCAGTTAGGCTCATCAACCATAACTCCTTCAAAAACAGCCAGAAACCTTGAAGTTATGATTGATGATCAGCTGACTTGGCAAACCACCAAGACCAGTCCAACAAGATGCTATGGAAAGGATTACACAGTGTTAGAGCAATCGTGTCTCACCTTGAACACTGGTAAGACAAAAGAGATGTTTTTTTTCTTCTAAAATGATTGTGTGTTCTTCCAATGCAGATATTTTTTATAAATGGTGAAAAGATTACTGAAAATTGTTTCTGAGTTTAATTTTCTTGGTTTAACACTGGATCCAATCTTAGTAAAAAAAAAAAAAACCTAAAGAAAATGGTGTCTACTATAAAATATAACTTGATACATTTCAGACAAATTAGACAATGATGTAGCGAAGACTTTTATGCATGCTACAATCTTTTCTCATCTGTCATACTGTCTGACATGTTGGGGTCAAGCAGGAGAAACTGTTATTAAACCTTTAAAATCTCTTTATAAACAGACTTTAAAAACTCTGGACAAAAAGCCCAATCAATATCACCACCGTAGGGTTCTGGAGAAATAAAATTTTTTGAGCTTTGATAATTTTAGACTTTTCTCAAATTTGTGTATATAAAATTTTAAATGTGTGGTTTGGCCCTACTAGTGATTGTGTTGTTCCTTTTCATCACTCTGCCTTTGGATCATCATTGAAAAACTAGCAGAATGCATAGTCGACATAAAAAGCTGGATGACAAATAATTTCTTACTGCTAAATTCTGAAAAAACAGGTGTTAATTATAGGACCTAAAAACTCTGCATGTAATAACCTAGAACGCTGTCTAAGACTTGATGGCTGCTTTGTCAACTGAACTGAGCTGGATGATGACATCACTGAATTCAATGATGAACTGCCTTTAACTGAAAAATTAGTGTTTACTATTATCATTTTGCATTATTGACACACTATTTTCCTAATTAATTCTGTACAGTAGCTTTGACGCAATCTGTATTGTTAAAAGCGCTATATAAATAAAGGTGACTTGACTTGATTATCATCTTTCTCAGTGAAATAAGCTATTATTCATTTGAACACATACCAGAAGACATAGGGATGTGCACATCTATTGACATTTTTAAAGTAAAACTAAAATCTTATTTAAAATCAACTCAACTCTGTAAATACTGACATGGTTGTGGTTTAACTGGACGCTATCTTTATTGTTCTTTTTTGGCTCTGATAGGATGTAGTAGTTCTGTATTGTATGTGTTTGTTGTTTTATGCTTTTATATTTACCTATGATTATGATTACATGCAAAGAGACTGCGGATTAAACTAGCCATTGGCTGAATTCGGTACAATGCATGCAATTGAAATATTTATGTTAAAAATGTACATGGTCCCTTTCTAAGTAAATTTTAATAAATAAAATAAATAGTCAAGACCAGAGGTGTGTTGAAGACCAGACCCTCAAGAGCCAGCAGAGGTTGATTAAACAACTCTGCAAACAGCATTACCAGCTTCACTTATTACTAACCAGTTTGACTTGAGTTTTCTGTCATATGTCTACAGAAGTTCTTACTGTGAATTAACAGAGGTTTAGACGCTGATGTTTTATTGCATTTCAGTTGAAATCACCATTATAGTGATTAGTGTTTGCTTCACTTGGGCTCCTGACCTTTGATTATTGTGCTTTTTTTCTGGCTGTGATAACTGTGTGTTTATAAGATATTATAGCAAGAAAAGCCAAATATAATCAGGATCAGAATGTTATTGATGCTGACGATACAGTCATCATGGGGTGACCTGATTCACTGATCACATTCAGGTAACACTCTTATTATGTGGGAGATGTTTATTTTATGGTTGAACTTTGTGCTAATACACTTTCTTAGAGATTTAGCTTAGTTGTGACAATCAGCTACTCTGAACAACATCAAAATCAATGTGCACAAAAAAAAAAAAAAAATCAACTCCTGCAGCATTAGACACACACAGACAGCAAGAATCAGCGTATGAATCTCAACAATCAATAAAACATAGATAATCTCTGACCATCACAAAACAAGCAACTAAAGTCACAGCAAAACAGGAAAAATAAAAGCAAGTATTAAGAATACACAGTGAGATAATTCATCTGTATAATTTATTCATGTCAAAATGCATGGTGGGATTCATGGTTGAGGTTTTTTTTTTTTTTTTTTTGGTTCCCATCATGCACTGCAGCAGGAAGTCTTTCATTTGACTGTCACCACTGTTGATTCATACGATTTTTGATGTCTGTGCACTTTATCTAGATCAGGGATCCTCAAATCTGGACCACAAGATCCACTTTCCTGCAGAGTTTAGCTCTAACCCTAATCAAACACACCCGAGCATGCTAATCAATGTCTTTGGGATCATTAAAAATTACAGGCAGGTGACTTTGGTCCTCCAGGGCAAGATTTGAGGAACCCTGGTCTAGATTTATCTGATTGTCACAGCACTGCTGGATCTCAAGCTGTAGTAGGGTTTCTGTAATTAATGCCATAAAACTACAACCCTGATATAATTAGAACTTTTTGACTCAGAGTTAATCAGATCACTGCATAATGAAGATCATAATGAGTGCATAAATATCCGCACCTGAGCAGATTTTTTCTTGGTTTTCTTGCCATCATAAATATGATTTCAACACACAAAAACATCAGTCAAAATAAAAAAAAAAATTTAAATAAAACTTATTCTAAACATCTGTTAATTCTCAGTAAAAACGTCTGTAGACATATGACAAAAATAAAGTCAAACTGGTTAAATTGCCTTGTTTTTACAAAAATAAAATTGTTTAGTATTACAATATTTCACCTCCATTCCTAACTATGAGTTGTCCGCACAGATTCATATACTGTTATGAGCAAATGAGATTAATTTAAACCTGTGCACCAAAAAAAAACTTCATGCATCAGCATCAGTGTGATCGAGAAAACGTGTAATACAGTAGACGATTATGTTTGCACGCTATTTTCTTCAAAAAGTGCAACCACAGGGATGTATGAGATAAAGAATACTACAATCATGTAACTGCGCTCAACTTGACTTTTCATTTCCAGTGTAAGGAATGAACTAGACATGATATGTGCTGTAACTTTTAACATCAACATTTCCAAATGATGACATATTTAAACAAAATGGAATTAAAAATGCAAAATGACACACTTTTCAGAGATGACGACTCAACTCGATTAAACATGCTACACAGTGAGGTCACAGGACAACAATATAGGACTGTTCAAAATGTATATCATTGCATGCACTCTTAAAAATAAAGGTTCTTTATTTTCATTGATGATTGATGTTTCCATGAAGAATCTTTCCATTCCACGTTTCTTTTTTTTTTTTTTTTTTTTTTTAAAGGTTCCTTTGAAAGGTTCCTTCTATTGCATCACTACAAAAAACAATTTTTGAACATTTATTTTTAAGAATGTATTGCATATACTGTTTCAAAAAATAGTAGGCAGCATACAGTGTGTATTGTCTCCATCAATGATGCTTAAACCCATCTATTCACTAGTAAAAAAAAAAAACACAGAATTTATATTAAATTACATTTAAATCTCCACTGAAGTGACGTCTCAGTATGTGTTTGTGTCATATCTCTCCCAGTTTGCAGTAAACAGTGTTTATTGGATCTGAATCGGGTTCTGCTGCCTGGTGAACTGTAGCTTTTACTTGAATAGTTCTGTCTTGTCCAGATTGCTGTTGCTCCTGATTGTCTCTCATCACCTCCACACTGTCTACTTGACAAGCCTTGGTCTGAGAAAGACAAACCAACA
This sequence comes from allo-octoploid hybrid of Carassius auratus x Cyprinus carpio, assembly GCA_024542945.1. Taxonomy (NCBI): domain Eukaryota; kingdom Metazoa; phylum Chordata; class Actinopteri; order Cypriniformes; species allo-octoploid hybrid of Carassius auratus x Cyprinus carpio. Next base: position 38,530,057 of record CM045014.1, on the reverse strand, counting down.
AATAAACAGGTCACACAGAGTTTCACTGCATCTAAACAATCTCACTGTTCAGATGTGATTCAGTTAGATATTACATACATGTCGTGATGGAGTGTCGTAGATGGTTTCTACTTTGTTGCTGACAGTGTTGTTTCCTGGATGTGTCTGGGATGTGGCCGGCTTTTCCACGGTGCAGTAAATTGTTTCATGATGCTGTTCAATCACAACACGACTGGACTGATACAGAGAGAAATAACCGAGTTTAAAAAAAAACAGTCGTGACACATAATTCACTTCTGAGAGACAATTTGACTGAATTATACCTGTGGATGAACTTTTGAACATTTTCTTCTCTTGACAAATGCTACAATCCCACCCATAACCAAACCCAACAAAACACCACCACAAACGGTGCCAACGATCCAGAAGATGAGCGATGGGAGAAAACGATAATCACTTTTCTGCTTTTCATGGCCTGAAGATAAATACAAATATTAAAATAGATTTTAGAAACAGAAACAACATCAAAACAGCTATTTTCACTAGACATTTTAATTTAGTCTTATTTTATTGTTTGTTTATTTATTTATTTATTTATTTATTGAAATTAAAATAAAATAAAATAACATTTGAAAGCCTGATGTGCTTTTGTATAGCTTATAGACTAAAAACAATGTTCTTAATTAAGGAGAAGTTAATTAGCCCATGCTCAGGTACTGTGCTAATTAACAAATGGGCCTTGCCATCGTATTAAGCTCCTCATCAACAGTGATCATAATGAAGATGGAGCACGATTAAATCAGAAGCAAAAGACCACAGACTTCAGACACATCTCAGAATAGCTCAGAAGAAAACAGCAGCCCTGTCCTCTTGTGCAATTGGTGAATAGCTACTTCGGTGGCTTTAGCCCCTGATTATTGACGAAATCCACTGATTTTTTTGAAGACTCACATTATAAATGCCAAATACTGGTTAGTGCAAGTTGTCACATGACCAAAGCAGTTTATTTCCTGTTTGCACCATGAGAAGATGATGGCTGCATCAAAGCTCAGAAACCAAAGGCATAAAGTATGTTAACATAAAGATATGAGAAAGATTTTTGGTCCATGTTATCTTTAAGGTGTCTAGTATTAATGTATGAATTCACAGTTATTAAATTTTGTGGAGTGTTGTCACAGAATCAGTAAACATGTTGATGGTCACAACTGTGACCGGTGGGATATCAGTGAATTTAGGAATACAAATAAATCCAATTGCAGTTGTTAGTGAAAACTGCACTAAAACGTTGCAATCACAAAGTAGTGCATAAATTAAAATTTCAAATGTTAAATATTACAAATAAGTTGCAATATTGATGTTGTAATACTGGTAGCACTGATATAATAATTTTATGATATATGTTACAATAAAGTAACAATTTAGAAATATGTTGATGGTTGTTTTTTGTTGTTGTTTGTTTGTTTTTTATCTCAGTATTACTATCAGTGTTGTATAAGGGTTTTTATGCATAATAGTAACCCTATAATGCATGTTACTATCGCGATTCTAACATGATTAACTTTACTAGCATGATGTTAACATGTTTCTAATGTGTTTATAAAGTTGCTAGCATTTTGTTAGCATGTTTAGCAAAATTGCTAGCATTTTTAGCATGTTACTAGCATGTAGTTATCATTTTTTAGCATGATACGAAGTTTACTAGAATGTTACTAGCATTTTTCTAGCATGATTAGTAAGTTACTAGCATTTTGTTAACATGGTTAGCAAGTTACTAGCATTTTGTTAGCATTTTTTCTAGCATGGTTAGCAAGTTACTAGCATGTTGTTAGCATGATTAGCAAGTTACTAGCATTTTGCTAGCATGAGTATAGCATGAATAGCATGTTACTAGTATGATGATAACATGTTTCTATCTTGAGTAGCAATTTACTGGCATGATTCGCATGTTACTAGATGATTTTAACCCTTTTAGCATGATTAGCAAATTACTAGCACGTTTCTAGCATGATTAGCATGTTATTAGCATGATGTTAGCAAGATTAGCAAATTACTAACATTTTGTTAGCATGTTTCTATGCTAATCCAGCTAAAACCAGTAAAATTCAGTAAAATTCAGTAAAAAAAATATATATATATAAATAAAATATAAAAATATATATATATAAACAGCTAAAAACCAGCTTAGACCAGACTGGCCTGCTAAAAAAGTTGCCACAACCACTTTAAAACCAGCTTGGGAGACCAGTCAGAGCAGTTGATCAGCTTAGGCTGGTTTTAGCTGTATTTTCAGCAGGGAGTTGTTAAGCTTTGCTCTGGCAGTACACAGCTTAAATACACTAGTCTTACTGTATAAAAGTTTTCACCCCTCAATGAAAGTCTATGTGATTTTAGGTGGATTTGATAGTCTGGTTTACAAAAACCGTAAGCCAGATCAGTTAGAAAAGATCTAGCAACCCGAGTCACACCAGTCTGAAGCTCTGACCCGAGTTTGATGCTTGTAGCTTTAAAAGTCTAGGAGGAGATACACTTTAAAATTTGGTCTCAGAAGAAGAAGAAGAAGTTTAAATAGGATTTCAGTAAGTTGGCTTTATTTCAAAGGGTTACTAATGACACATCATCTGGATATTTTCATGTCTGAAAAAAATTGGGATTAATGTGATTAATCACATTAATATGCAAATAAGAACATTAACTGTAACTCATCATCTGTAACTCAGGGTTTACAGATGTACAGTGTGAAATCCCAAACCTGACTATAAGGATGAATGATTACAGGTTAAAGTACAACAATGTGAAACATGACATCAGTATTGACAATGAGTATTAAAAAAAGCATGCTTACACGTAAAGGGAGTCTGAGAATGATTCATGCTCACGTTGTTGTTGACGTTGCATTTGATGCCACTGCTGTCCAGTGCAGTGACAGTGATGTTAATGGAGAATGGAGAGGATCGTATCTTTGTACAGATATTTTGGTGGCAGTCAAACGTGGCCCAGCTGCCATCAGCCGAACAGTTCACTGCGGCCCGACACACTTCAGCAGACGAATTAAAGTCATGTTGATCCACTCTGATTACAGGCTTAGAGACAGTGGCTGGAAAAACACCACAGATGAGTTAGCAGCAACATCTGAGCTGAGATGATGAAGTATATATCATGTTATAAGCATGCAGTGTACATGAGATGCATAGATCTTACTCTCCACTGTAAGTGTGAATGCAGCCAGAGGTTCAACCTCCCACTTCTTAATGGCTTCATACAGTCCAGTGTCATTTTCCTCAAGGTTGTGTATGGTCAAAGACATATCTGAGAAGTTTAGGCTCATTCTTTTCTCAAAATGAGGGGAAACTTCTTTTGCGTCTGTGAGCTCCTCTTTCCTTTTGAATCGTCGCCACCTAACATTAGTTAGTGACTGATTTCTGGGACTGATGCTCAGACGGATTGAGCTTCCTTTCAATCCATAACGATTCACTTGGCAATCAGTGACAAAACCTGCATGAATAAAAATGTACAATGGCCTACAATGGTCATACATACCAGTTCAATATATTGAAGATCAGTATATCTTACGACAATCGTAGTGAAACCATGGAGAGAAACTGAAGACTTAAAACTCCCTAAAACTGACCGAAATAAAAACTCTAGTTTGTTGCGACTTTGCAGTAATTCGCCTATGGCCTGTATACATTTCAGTTCAAAAGTTCGGGGTCTGTAAGATGTTGCTCAAGAAACATTTCTGCTATTCTCAATGTTGAAAACAGTTCTGCTGCTTCATACTTTTGTGAAATCTGTGATACATTATTTCAGGATTTTTTGATGAATAGAAAGTAAAAAAAAAAAAAAACTTTGATCACTTTCGATCAAATTAATGCATCATGCTGAATATTAATTTCTTTAAAAAAAAAAAGTCTTTCTGACCCCAAACTTTTGAATGATAGAATTTATAAGAAAAATAAAATAATATACAAAGCAAGCAAGAAGTATAAAAAATTGCTTGATGGAAAGCAATACAGTAAAATGAAAAGTATTCTTATTTGTGGATCTATATCTCAAATCTATCGTACAACTTAAAAAGACTTGCTGTATGGACTTCTTTTTGCACTATACAGGCTACGCTCTGAAAAAAAAAGGTATAAAAGCTGTCACTAAAATCAGGCTGCAAATTCTTACAAATATCTTCTTTTGTGTTCTACGGATGAAAGAAAGTTATGTGTTTGGAACAACACAAGGGTGTTTTGTTAGGAACCATTCCTTTAATAATAAAGTTTAAAAAGAACCTGTGAGGGGAATCTTTTGACTATGTTTTGAGATGAGAAATCCTTCATAAAGTAGGTATGTACCTAAACTGAAGCAAAAAATCCACCGCAGAATGAGTTTCATGGCTTTCAGCTCGACTGAAAATAAGACACCAGATTTCCTGTTGAGCACCTGCAGTCCGGAAACATGAAAGAAACAGAAAAGTGAATGTCAGCAGTGCAGTTCTTCTGCAAAACAAGTTTTATGTACAGAGCACAAAACCAATTAAGCAGTCTAAATGAGTGAATAATTCTACCTCAACCAACTGTTTAGACCAACTTTATGTCCACTAATAACGTCTCATTTTCACAGTCGTCTCAGACTTCTGTACTTCTGTACAAAATGTAAAAAATGAGTGATTACTTTAACACTGTATATGTGGGTGGTTTTGGGTGGGTGTGCATGTGTGTTTAGTTATGCAGTTACCAGAGCATATCAGCGTAACTTTTTTGCCTAGTCTAGTGGAAAGTTTGATCCTCCTCTGAACTTTTTTTATCACAATGAGTCACAGACAGCAGAAAAGGTCAACACACACTCTGACACACAATTAGAAGATTAATTCAAATGGAATTTTAAAATAAAGTCTCACCTACTCAATGTACACACAACAAGCACATATTATAGATTCTAAACAAAATCCTAAATATTGCATCAGAAATTTGTGCTCTTATAACTAATGCAAATGATTGTCCACCTTTTTGCACAAAAATACGCAGATTGTGCTGCAATCAGCTAAACCTGTTTAAGCAGAGAACACATGCTTTAACCAGTGATTTCAACTTTAACGTACACGTAAAACAACTAGCATGTTGTCAAAAGTGCACATTACTTGTCAAATCCAGAATTGCGGAGCTGCAGACATATGTTCAGAAACAGTTGCATGTGCACACGCTGCACAGTTATGAAAACTCAAGCTATTTCAATAGGAATTCAAATGAAACAGAATACGCATGCATTCCCATATCACTCATGACATGTCTAATGTATAAAAGCAAGAAATGGATCACATACTAGAGCATAAGTTCTTACCTGCAAGATCTGTTGTAGTAAGTGTCTTGAACAGGATGAGATGCAACAGTTTCCACTCTCAAACTCAAAAGTCTTCCTGTTCATTTGCATGTTTGACACGAGTTCAGTTCTATTTATGACCTACTATATGGAAATGATGTTATTCAGAAACTATTATTAATACATGACAATGTACCCTAACCTATCTATCTAACTGGAGTCTTTGTACCTTATTTTTTTCCCTAAATGGTACAAAGAGCTGGCTAGTAACTAATCTGGATTATTTAATCAATTTCCAAAAATTCAGTACTAGATTAAATTAGATTAAATAACGTTTTCAAATGATCAGACTGCAGTTACTTTTTTATGGATTATATGATTACATATTATTTACACAATAGCAAGAAATTATTCATAATTCCTCAGTTTTTCTTTCTGAAATAGCCTGCTGCTTATATACACTCAGAAAGTCTTCAGTTTTGTGGACATTCACGAAGGGATCAGTCATTAGTCAGGTGTCTACACAGCATTTGAGCTCTGCATTTACAAAAATCATTACAGGTTTAAGAAGCTTCAACACTGCATTGACTACCGATGAACACATTGATTTTTCTTTGATTTATCACTCTGTATGATATTTAATCATGTATTTCAAGGCTTTTGTCCTTCAAACATAGTAAAATGCACAAATTCACAAACTGTTTTGTCATCTGATCCTCTTTCAGCTTATATATGTGTAACATGTTGGTCAGATAAAACACTCGCACGACAAAGGAGAATAACTGGAAATAGACTTTAATAACAAACTTAAAGAAACATAACTAAACACTGTAATAAACGAGAACGGACCCAGACAAAGGGAGAACTGAGGGTTAAAGTTAGAAACCTGCACCCCCGCAGGACCTAACAAAAGGTTCTTTGTGCTGAAAGAAGGTTCTTCAGATTATAAAAAGGTAAGAAAGAGATGGTTCTTTACACAACCTTTGACTGAATGGTTCTTTGTTGAAGCAAAAATGGTTCTTCTATGGCATCGCTGTAAAGAACCTTTTAGAGCACTTTTATTTTTAAGAGTGTAGACACTTGTGTGTGTGCGGGATGCGGGAGAATAAAATGAGTCGTGAGACTCCTGCAAAATAGAACTAGCTAAACATAAAATATATCAAAAAGCATATAAATTGTTATTTATCTGTTGCACAAAAGCAAAAAGAACAACTAATATTAACATTAAAATGATTAACATGCGAAGCCAGGGTTTCTATTTATAACACGTGTTTGAAGCATTGCGCAATGTAGCCAGTCACAGACATAGATGTTGATTTCTGGAATGCAGTGGCCAATCAGAGGTGATTAAAGGGGTCATGTCACGCAATTTCAATTTTTCCTTTCTCTTTGTAGTGTTACAAGCTCTTGGTGCATAAAGAAAAGTTAAGAGTCAACCACGCCCTCCTAAAATGGCTCGTTCTAACACGCCCCCACGTCTATATCCCTGTGTAGGAAGATTTGCATAACGCCACCCAAAGAAGGCGTAACCTCTCGCTGTTGCCACCGTCGCCGCCATGTCGTCGAGATGCTGTGTGTTTTGTTGTGAAAGCAAAACTACTTTGTTTGGTCTTCCAAAAGAGGATACGACTAGAAATCAGTGGTTAAGTTGTATTTACACTGTTACAGAACAGTTCAACCCAAATGTTCAGATGTGTTCAACGCATTTAGCGGAGGATCCTGGGAGAGTAGCCTACAATGCTGGTGTCTGTTTCCATAAAGTGGGGCAGTTCCAGCTTTGCAAGGACAGTCTGGTGCTTCTGACTCACAGCCTGTAAATACGTTTACATTTTTAAAGAATTTGTGTGTGTACCCTGGGTGTATATGTGACTTCATACAGTTGCTCGAAGAAAGAAAATACTGTGCATACTTTAGAGTGACTACAGATGAAGGCTGAATTCACCTGCATCTGCGTTGCACTTTAATCTTACATTTTCATGATGCTGGAAATTCTAGGGAATAAACCCCGGGTGTTTCTACCTCTCACCTCGAAATCACACCAGGTGTTACGAAACTGCGATTTAACACTGTTCATTGAACACACTGATAAAATCACTGTGCAACGGTTTCAAAACTTCTCATTTATTAAAAACAGACAATTGAGATCATTAGCAGGTAAAGTAAAGAAAGTCCAGTTCTGAAAGTGAAATGTTTCATTACAGCCACAGTTTAAGACCAAAAATAAAATCATTCTTTTTCAATAACTTAAACCATCTGAATGATAATAATCCATTTTTTGTCAAAGCAATCACTATTTCAAGCTTTAAATGGTTTAATCCAAGTCTTCTAAAAAGACAAGTTTGCTTTATATGATAAACAGATTTTAATATAGGGTTTTATTTACATACATATAAACACTGATGAATTACCATTACAAAAATATCAATCTTAAACATTTGCTCATTCTATGTATTTGTGTCTTTAAAATAGGGTAACTTTGTTGCAAAAGCTTACAGCACAAGGAAGCATGATTTAAAATTTGATTTCAAACTGAATTGAATTTACAAAAAGACAAGCGCACAGTCCGTAACAAAATAAAAATTATAAAATAAATGACCTCAAGTCAGTTGAGGTATTCAAAATATGACAACACTGAATTTTTATAGGCAGTGTTTTATATGTTGTTTGTTTAGATAAATGGAACATCAGATGGCTTTGACCTGTAATGTTTGTACAATGATGCCGTTAGAGAGACTAAGATATTTATATGTACAAATCATACAAATATCCCATTCCGAAACATTTCTAAGCAAACTTACATTGTAAATAAATTAAAGTTCCATCTTTGATTGTTGAAAGACTTTCTGATGCATTTCACTTACAGCCAATAAAATTTCTAGTAGCATTTTCATTGGTCAGGTGTGGATCTATTCTGAATGGTTGAAAACTTGACGCTCTATTTGCGAGCTCTCTGCAATTGCATGACTGTGTTCCAATGTTATAATAAAGCTCATGCACATTTACGCAGGAATGATTAAAATCATGCGGAATACCTACAGTCCCGCACGGATATTCAGACTCAGTAATTGACAGTAGGCAGATGTGTGTCAAACTCACTGTCAGAGAGGAAAGAGAGACGCAGATTGTATTGGTGTATATACGGTAGATACTGTGGAAAATGAGTAATGGAACCCTGTCAGATATTTCAGTATCGGTATCAAAATATAGATATTTATGATAACACTACCATGTAGTTTATTACTCCAAACTTTGAGTACATAAATTACGCTGAGCTCCCTCACTGTCTGATCAGCTCTTCACCTGCTGCAGCGGCACTTTTCCTGTTTCAGATATCAGGGCTTTTATTGGTCCCTTTCATAGACTGTAAAAAAAAAAGAAGTCTCCTATTCCTTCCACTATAGAAAAGTGAAGCCAAAGCATCTCAGTATGGCCGCTGCCATCTTGAGTAAATGACGTCATTTGGAGCCAGAGTCTACGCTGTAGTGTCGTGAGAAGGAACCGCTTTATCAAACTCCCGCCCAAACTCCCGCAGACCCAATCAACCATAATGACACGCCCCGTTTTTGTAGCATCAAATTACTAGCTAAAATCAAACTTATCACAAAAACGAACGGTTTAACATATTTCAGTGTAATAACAACTACCTTAAATGACCAAAAACGGAAAATTGTATTGGAAGCGTAATTTCATTTATGTTTAAAGGGTAACTCCACCCCAAAATTAATATTTTGTCATTAATCACTTACCCCCATGTCATTCCAAACCCAAAAAAGCTCAGTTCATCTTCGGAACACAATTTAAGATATTTTGAATGAAAACCGGGAGGCTTGTGACTGTCCCATAGACTGCATGAAGAGCAGGTTGCAGGAGAAGAAAGTTCAACACTCATAAGCCCCTTTCACACTGCACGTCGGACCCGGCAAATTGCCGGAACATTGTCGGGTCGACTTCTTTGTGTCGTAGTGATGACACGCATTATCGCGCAACTCTTTTACCAGGTGTTTTGAAGGCAGATCAGCGTTCACGACGAAAAAATATGTGCAAACTGTAACTAAGCATGAACAGTTAGTTCCTTACTTTCCGCGCTGAAGCTGAGATCGTTCACCAGCTTAAGTGAAAGTTAACGTGCCTAGTGTTTTCGACTCGTACATTACACGTCACACCCTGATATCACGTGTCTTTACAGGTTGTGTGTGAACGTACGCACATATTCCGGGTAATCACTGGCAGTGAAAGTGCAAAATCTAGTGACCCGGGTACAAATGCCGGGACACATTACCCGTGTATTTACCGGAATCACAGTGTGAAAGGGGCTTTACTCAGATGTTTCTCAGATCAAGCAGTTAATTTATTCTTGGCAGAGTGATGTAGTTTTACACAGGCCCTTGTACAATTGTTGATTGGTGTTTTACCTTAGATCTGCCCTGAGTGAGCTGTGAACAATCCCCCATTGTTTTGACGCCGGAGCAGGTTTAGACAATGATTTGATTGAGGTGTTTTGTTGTTTGATGTAATAATGAACATAGCAGTCGTCATTTACTCCCAACACCTGAGCTGCTGAAGATGCATTGGATTACCTTTGTTTTTGAAGGGAAATGCACCCCCGATCTACATAAATGTGTCTATAATTGCGCAAATTATTTGTGATCCAGCTTCACCTCCAGAAGAGGTGATTTTTTTTATGAATCTTTGCAAATCACTTTTCCTAATAATGTGCTAGTTAGCCAGTTCCACAACAAATGCAGCTAAAGTTTACAGTCTCTCAGAGAACTGGCTCATCACCCCACAGAAGAGAGGGGCTGGTCAGCAGAGCCAAATAGCATTTAAAGGGACAGCACCGAAACGGGTCGCTGTGAACAGAGCTTGTTTTTGACAAGATAAAATGTGTGTTGTTTAACACGAATATTGAGAAATTTAAACCTAAGTATATTATAGACTTTCATTAAGACCCTAAAGAATCATATCAACTTGTGGAAAATGGCCATCCAATGACCCCTTTAACAAACATCATGTTTACTCCAGGGACAAAAGATAAACTATGAGGAAAAACTAGATCTTTATCAAAATTGCTCTATACTGGCAATTTTAGACAGAAATGGTTACATATAATGTTGGGAGCTTTAGAATGATTCATGCTCACGTTGTTGTTGACGTAGCATTCGATGCCGTTGCTGTCCAGTGCAGTGACAGTGATGTTAATGGAGAATGGAGAGGATTGCATCTTTGTACAGATATTTTGGTGGCAGTCAAACGTGGCCCAGCTGCCATCAGCTGAACAGTTCACTGCGGCCCGACACACTACAGCAGACGAATTAGTGTCATATTGGTTCACTCTGATTACAGGCTTAGAGACAGTGCCTGGAAAAACACCACAGATGAGTTAGCAGCAACATCTGAGCTGAGATGCTGAAGTATATATCATGTTATAAGCATGCAGTGTACATGAGATGCATAGATCTTACTCTCCACTGTAAGTGTGAATGCAGCCAGAGGTTCAGCCACCCACTTCTTAAGGGCTTCATACAGTCCACTGTCATTTTCCTCAAGGTTGTGTATGGTCAAAGACATATCTGAGAAGTTTAGGCTCATTCTTTTCTCAAAATGAGGGGAAACTTCATTTGCGTCTGTAAGCACCTCTTTCCTGTTGAATCGTTGCCACCCAACATTAGTTAGTGACTGATTTCTGGGACTGATGCTCAGACGGATTGAGCTTCCTTTCAATCCATAATGATTCACTTGGCAATCAGCGACAAAACCTGCATGAATAAAAATGTAATATTAATTTATCTATAATGAGTTATTTTTTATGTTTTTGAAGGAAGTCTCTTCTGCTCACCGAGGCTGCATTTATTTGATCAAAAATACAGTAAAGTGATGTTGTGAGATATTATTTTTACAAAGTAAATGTTTTCTATGTAAATGTATTGTAAAATGTAATCTATTGTGTGATCAAAGCTGAATTTTCAGCATCATTGCTCCAGTCTTCAGTGTCACATGATCCTTCAGAATAGACCCCACTTTAATTTTTAATGTTTCTTTATGAAGTTTGACATGCTGAATAAAAAAAATAAATAATAATAATTTTTGTGTATCATTAACATTGCTCATTAATATATATATATATATATATATATATATATATATATATATATATATATACTTAAAAGATTCAGATCAACTAATTTTAATATTACACAAAGATAATACAAGTAAATACAAAATGCAGTTTTTAAATGATGATTTCATTCATTAAGGGAAAAAAGCTGTCCAAATCTACCTGGCCCTATGTGAAAAATGTATTGCCCCCTCCTGTTAATCATGAAAGAACTGTGAAAGAACCACGTTATTTTAGAAAGCTGAGTTAAATGTCACTAGCCACACTCTGATTACTGCCAGACCTGTTGAATAAAGAAATCACTTAAACAGAACCTGTCTGACAAAGTGAAGCATGTTTAAAGAGCAACACATCATGCTGTGATCTAAAGAAATTCAGGAACAAATGAAAAACAAAATAGTTGACATGTATCAGTCTGGAAAGGGTTATAAAGCCATTTCTAAGGCTTTGGGACTCCAGCAAACCATGGTCAGAGCCATTATCCACAAATAGAGAAAACTTGGAACAGTGGTTACTCTTCCCAGGAGTGGCCGGCCGACCAAAATTACCCCAAGAGCACAGCGACGACTCATCCAGGAGTTCATAAAAGAACCCAGAACAACATCTAAAGAACTGCAGGCCTTACTTGCCTCAGTTAAGGTCAGTGTTCATGATTCAACAATAAGAAAGAGACTGGGCAAAAACTGCATCCTTGGGAGAGTTCCAAGGCAAAAGCCACTGCTGACAGAAAATAACACAAAGCCTCGTCTCACATTTGCCAAAAAATATCTTGATTATCCCTAAGACTTTTGGACAAATATTTTGTGGACTGATGCGACCAAAGTTGAACTTTTTGGAAGGTGTGTGTCCCATTACATCTGGCACAAAACCAACAGAGCATTTCAGAAAAAGAACATCATAGCAACAGTCGAACATGGTGAAGGTAGTGTGATGGTCTGGTGCTGCTTTGCTGCTTCAGGACCTGGATGACTTGCCATAATTGATGGAACCATGAAATCTGCACTCTGTCAGAAAATCCTGAAGGAGAATGTCAGTTTGTGACCTCAACCTCAAGCGAACTTGGGTTCTGCAGCAGGACAATGATCCCGAACACACCAGCAAGTCCACCTCTGAAAACCCTCCAATGTGGCTGAATAACAAGAATTCTGCAAAGAAGAGTTGGCCAAAATTCCTCCACAGCAATGTGAAAGACTCATTGCCAGTTATCGCAAATGCTTGGTTACAGCTGTTGCTGCAAAGGGTAGCACAACCAGTTATTAGATTTAGGGGACAATTACTTTTTCACGTAGTGCCAGGCAGGTTTGGACAGCTTTTTTCCCTTCATAAATAAAATCATTATTTAAAAACTGCATTTTGTATTCACTTGGGTTATCTTTGTGTATTTTTTTTTTTACCTTAATCTTTTCCATGTGACAAATATCCAAAATATATATTAAAAAAAAAAAAAAAAAACAGGAAGGGGGCAAAAACCTTTTCACGGCACTGTGTATGTATGTATATATATATTGACAGCTTATACAAGCTAATGTGTTATTACACTCAAGCATAGCATAAAAATGTAAATAATACTGTGCTAACAACAGTTTAACATAAACAGTTACCAAAAGTGAGTCATCCAAAACATCAGAAGTGTATATTGGATAATTATTTATATATATATATATATATATATATATATATATATATATATATATATATATATATATATATATTAGGGCTGTCAAATGATTAATCACGATTAATCACATCCAAAATAAAAGTTTTGTTTACATAATATATGTATGTGTACAGGGTATATTTATTATGTATATATAAATACACACACATAAATTATATATTTAGAAAATATTTACATGTATATACATTTATATATTTATATTCTTATATTTTATATTATATATAAATATATTTAATATATAAACATAACATATTCTTCTTAAATATATACATGCATGTGTGTGTATTTATATATACATAATAAATATACACAGTATACACACATATATTATGTAAACAAAACTTTTATTTTGGATGTGATTAATCGTGATTAATCATTTGACAGCCCTAATATATATATATATATATATATATATATATATATATATATATATATATATATATATATATATATATATATATATATATGACTAGTCCCACAATTTTCTGGAATGTTCCAGAAAGCACTAGAATATTACAGAATACTACAGAATTTTACAGCTTCTAGAATGTTCCCATCATTGCAAAAGCAAACTATCTTTTAAAAATATGCTAAATTACAAAAGCTTATCTGTACTAAACCAATGTTTCATAATTAATGCTAGAAGTTCTCAAATTTACCTGACCTAAATATACACCAAAATATTGATGCTGCGTGAAAATAAATAGTACAATAATAATAATTAGCACCACAGAATTAAAGAAGAACCATAACAAAATGTAAGTGAAACAAATTTGTGTTACACTGTGAAATAGATGTGATGCTTACTATTTTTGTTGAAATCGTTTGAATACATTATTCCAGGATTTCAAAAGAACAGCATTTATATGAAATCTTTTTTAAGAATACAAATGTCTTTACGGTCACTTTTGACCAATTTAATGCATCATTGCTGAATAAGTCTTACTGACACCAAACCTTAGAATTGTAGAACCTGAAATTATTATTATTATTATTATTATTTAAATAAAATAAAATGCAAGAAATTTGGAAATTGCTTGAAATATAGTGCACAAGCTGTATGGACTACTTTTTAGACTATATAGGCTATCACTGTCAGGAAAAAAAAGAGGTAAAAAAAGCTGTCACTGGTGCAGTGCCTTTGCTAAAGGTCCTCCTTTGTACCATATTTACTCTTAAAGGGTACATATTGGTCTCTAAAATGTACATATTAGTAGCTTTTGAAAGGATACTACTCCAGTGATGGCTTTTGTGCCTTTGTTTCTGAGAGTACTCCTGACGCTGTGTGCTTTGATTGTGAAGAAAAATCAGGATGTATTGACTTCTGTGTTCCACAAAGACGTGTTTTTTTTTTTTTTTGTTGTTGTTGTTTTTTTTTTGTTTTGTTTTTTTTTTTTTGTGCTGTTTTGTGTGAACCATTCCTTCAGTACTGAACTTTAACAAGAACCTGAGGGGGATCTTTAGATTCTGTTTTAAAATAGAAAATCCTTCACATAGTAGATATCATCCATTCAGTAGATACACACCTAAACTGAAGCAAAAAATCCACCGCAGAATGAGTTTCATGGCTTTCAGCTCGACTAAAAATCAGACACCAGATTTCCTGTTGAGCACCTACAGGCCGGAAACATGAAAAAAACAGAAAAGTGAATGTAAGGTTTACATACAGAAAGCATCAAACCAACGACTTATTAATAGGCGAATAAATAATTCTATCTCAACAAACTGCTTAGACCAACTTTGCTCACTAATATAATTTTTTCCAATACAGCCTCAGTCTTACGTACTTCTGTAAAGTGCAACAAAATAGAAAACAACTGATTACTGTATGTGTTTGTGGGTGTTTAGTTATGCAGTTAGCAGAGCATATCACTATAACTTTTCTCCCAGTCTGGTGGAAAGTCTGAACCTCCTCTGAGTTTGAGGTGATTTTTACACACACGCTCACACATAAAAATAATTCACATGGAATTTCAGAATTTAAGTTTCACCTACTTAACATACTCCGCAAACACATGATTCTAAATGAAATCCTAGACATTACATCATACATTTGTGCTCTTATAATTCATGCAACTGTTTACATGTCTACCCATTTACATAGAAATGTGCAAATTACACCACAAACAGCTAAACCTTCTTAACCAGTGAACACTTTAACGCATTCATTTCAACTTTAATGCACACACACACACACACACACACAACAGCATGTTGTCAAAATTGCATATTACTTGTCAAATGCAGAATTGCAGAACTGCAGACACATTCAGAAACAGCTCCATGTGCACACGCTGCACAGTTATGAAACAAAATATGCATGCATTCACATATCACTCATTACACAAGAGCATAAATTCCTACCTGCAATATCGGTTTTAGTAAAAGTCTTAAACAGAATGAGACAACATGGCTTCCACTCTCAAAAATGAAGTCTTCCTGTTCCTGTTCATTTGTTTTTAGCATGTGACTCAAGTCCTTTTTCTGACCCACTGTATGAAAGTGATGTCATACGGAAACTCTTGCTGTACAATTAATGCATCACAATGTAATATCACATCTATTTATCTATCCATCTCCTGCTCCTGGAGAGCTACCGTCCTGCAGACTTCAGTTCCAACCCTGCTCCAACACAACTGTCTGTAATTATCAAGTAGCCCTGAACACCTTGATTAGCTGCTTCAGGTGTGCTTGATTGGGGTTGGAGCTGAAATCTGCAGGACAGTAGCTCTCCAGGAGCAGGGTTGGAGACCCCTGATCTATATCTATCAAGCCATCATTGGGGCAGTACCATAAGGTACAAAAGCTAAAAGGAACATATTAGTGCTTTAAAAGACATATTAGGACCCTAAAGTGCACATATTATTACCTTTTGACAGCATGTACATCCCAGTGACAGTTTTATACCATTTTTCTAAAAGAGTAAATATATAAAATCATTCAGGCAGTGTAACTGTTCAGTAACAATAAGACTTAAAACTGGCTTTTATCCCATCAATAACACCACTACAGTACAGTAATAAATAGATAAATAAATACTGAGTGACATATAACAATCTTGGCTGTTATGATTCGCTGTGTGTGTATGTGACTGTATACAGTGGCACAAAAAAAGCCATGCTTCAGAGTGACTTCAGATTTCATCTGCATCATGATTTCATCTTTCATTTTCATGATGCTGGGAATTCAAGGGAATAAACGCCAGGTGTTTTTAATGCTCACCTCGAAATCACACCAGGTGTTACGAAACTGTGATTTAGCACGGTTCATTGAACACATTGATAAAATCACTGTGCAACTGTTTCAGAACCTCTCATTTATTAAAAACAGTCATTTGAGATCATTAGCAGGTAAAGTGATGAAAGTCCAGTTATGAAAGTGACTAAACACCAAAGGAAATTCATGAAACAGATGTTTCCTCACAGCCGCAGTTGAATACAGGCAAAATGTGCTAAAGATAATAGCAAATTCATTATTTTTCAACAACATAAATTATCTGAATAATAATAATAATGTGTCATAGGTGGTTTATCACTTGCAAGCTGAAAAGCTTACATCTGATCTTGCATGAAATTAATTTTATAAAACTAATTACATTTCACCTCAATAATTTGTGTAATGGGGAGTTTGTTGACTAACAATAACACAATGCATGAACAATAATAATGTACAACAGTAATAGTGGTACTTGACTTAATAAACATTTCTTATTTATTATTATTGTTGTTGTTGTTGTTGATTCATAGGCACATTGACTTTACAATTTCTATAATTCAAAATGCATTCTTTCACTCTTTGTCATTATCTTTACAAATAAAAGGCCATGTACAGTTAACTAGGACCCAAACAAAATCTCAAAAATAAAGCCTCCTTCTCAAGTTAAAGTGCTTTTAGTATTGTTAACAAACATTATAATGTTTATTCCAGTGACAAAAGATCAACTATTGGGAAAAAAAACTAAATCTTTACCCAAAATAGCTCTATACTGGCACTGTTAGACACAAATATAGATACAAATCACATCCAACGCAGTCTCTTAATAAGACACGCACAAGTTATTCACTCTAAATGTTGTACCTTTGCTCTATCATTAACTACAGTACAGTGGTTTAAATATGATGATTTCTTCCAGTCAATGACAAGCAACCCTCCAGTGCATTGTAATCCATAATCCTTACTCTCTAGAAAAATAGATCAATATCCATGTGTTTATAAAATCAGGTATTGTCCATCAGAGTTTACAGAATAGTTGTTCTTCCCAAAGTGTCTCAAATCTGTGGCACTGCTTTTCTTGGCCACAAGGTGGTGAAGTAGTCCTTCCTAGTGAGCAAGTCCATCACATGCCCGACCGTTGCTGTTTTGTCATGAATAAAGCAGCAGATCTATGTTGAATCATCATTTGATTCCACATGGTCTAATAGTTTAGTAGTTTACAGTATTTCTCATTTACAGACTCTAACTATATCCGGAATGGAACACTAGCATACTGACATATGTATGTAGCATAGTATATTTAAAAGTATCTTGTATGAAAATAACGTACCATCTACATTAAATTCAACCTTAAATGTAACCGATAGTGTTAACAAAAGCAACTGTGAGATAATAACATATTCACTGAGGCAACCATGCCGTTTTAGCTTGCTTTATTTGAGCTCTTTTATCATTAGTTATATTTCAGAAGACTCTTTGCTTCGCATGGCAAGTGCAGTGCTGCACCGGGTGAGCTATCGAGCAAGTTTACCATGTCAGAAAAGTCATGCATATAGAGCTGATTATGTGATTATTGTGTGTGAACATCAAAATTGTATTACTTGTAATCATAATAATCTGTGTGAATAGGAATAAAAGACATTGGTGCTTTACCATCATAGTGCTCATTACAACTGCAGTGAGTTGTATGTATAGGTATGTTTTGTGAGTTTTTCAAAAATATAGGGCAAGGCATGTTTTTCCTATAATTTTGCCATAGTAGATCATCTGTGTGTTTTGTTCATACAGAAAACTCTATACATACTATATGTGACCCTGGACCACAAAACCAGGCATTATGGTCAATTTTTCGAAATTAGGATTTATACATAATCTGAAAGCTGAATAAATAAGCTTTCCATTGATGTCTGGTTTGTTATGATAGGACAATATTTGAAAATCTGGAATCTAAGAGTGCAAAAAAATCAAAATATTGAGAAAATTGCCTTTAAAGTTTTCCAAATTAAGTTCTTAGCAATGCATATTACCAATCAAAAAATAAGTTTTGATATATTTACAGTAGAAAATTTACAAAATATCTAATGATTTTTGGCATAAAAGAAAAATCAATAATTTTGACCCATACAATGTATTTTTGGCTATGGCTACAACTATACCCCAGCGACTTTAGACTGGTTTTGTGCTCCAGGGTCACATATACTGCAGAAACAGGAAATGTAGTATGCTAGTGTACTTTTCTGAACATAGCTGCTCTGTCGTTATCTTCTCTATTTCATGCTTGTATGCCAGTGCATTTCAGCGCTAGCCAACACTACTGGCACCCTACCTAGTAAAACAGGTAAGCCTAGTGGCATCAAAAAAAAGTTGGCTAACACTGAATCAAACAAGTACTCAAGCAATTCATCTCCATCTGATCCCCCGTTCACTCATTCATCTGTGTTTTCCGCTCTCTAGACGTTACTAATGCGGACGCTGAGCTGGTCTCGGACACGCCCCCTGTCCCGCCCCCTTTCCTCCCGGTAGCTCTCCTCCAATCGCATCTTCTCCATATCCGCCCCTTGGCCTCCACTGCCATTGCCTTGCTGTTGGGGCGACTGGGTGTTTGGAGGCGGAGCTTGTTTAAAAAGAGGTGGGGTCTTGGTCTTGGCAACCTTGTCAAAGAAGGCAAAATCAGCTACATACTTTCCGGAGGGGGAGAGGGAGACGACGGGAGGAAACTCGTAGCCCCACAGGATCTCGTCGGGCAGGTAGGAGGTGCGGACTTGGCAGGTGGCCGAGGTCGGCTCCACGGTGGCGCTCATGATCACAAGCAGCTCAAAGTCAGCCAGCTCCGGATCCGTCCACCCGCCACCTTAGAAAAAAAAAGAAACAGAGAAACAGATGGCAGAAATTTAGTAGTGGATAATATTCATTCAATATGACGAATAAAATTTGGTGCAGTTCTCAAAAACTCATTCATGCTTGAACATAACCAAACCTAGTGTGTCATATCAAATAGTTTTAGGGTGGGACTTTTTGGAACTTGTCTATTTTCATTTACATTCTCCTTTTGAATGGAATTTGGTTATTCGTCTTAGAATATTTATCATGTAAATGATTTATACAGAATATTAAGTAATGCTTAATGTGAACATCTATTCATTAAGCCTTCTTCTTACTCCTTACTTTTATTTTTCTACAATATTTCTAGTTATTTAATTTTTCTTCATGTATATTATGCAAGGTTATTTTAGTTAACTATAACTGAAACCATGGTGAAACACATTTTTGTTACTTGAAATAAAAGAAGCATTCGTTGAAATAATATAAAATAAAATGTAAATAACTAAAACGTATTCAGCTAGTTGCCAAAGCAACATTTCTCATTTACAGTTAATCTTGATGTACTAAAATAACTCAAATCAAATATATAAACAAATTTACTGAAATGTACTCATAATGTACAAATGAATAAATAAATAAAACTAATGTGATATTACGTTTAGGTTTTATTTACTTTTTCTATTCTGTGTATGTATGTAAGTACCTGGAAACCATAGCAAATTACTTGTGTTTTTGTGCACAGTTGACGAATAAATCAAATATTGATTCTGATTCTAATTCTTAAGTTAAGAAAGACATCTACAAAATTCTCAAAACATTTGTCCCCTACACA
This sequence comes from allo-octoploid hybrid of Carassius auratus x Cyprinus carpio, assembly GCA_024542945.1. NCBI lineage: Eukaryota > Metazoa > Chordata > Actinopteri > Cypriniformes > allo-octoploid hybrid of Carassius auratus x Cyprinus carpio. The sequence goes on along the minus strand of CM045014.1, from coordinate 38,510,113 downwards.
CAATTCAGACAGTAAGACAATCAACAAATTATGTAAAAATTATGTGTTGGTATGTAAGGAAACGTTTGGCTCATACCAGCAGAAATACAAATGCCTTCACTCATAAACATGTCATTCACCCACTGACACACACACACACACACACACACACACACACACTTAAAATCGCACACACACCTGCATCAACATCCCACATTCAGAGCGAGAGACCGTCATCTGTGAAAACAGTCTCTCCTTTAACCCAGAGCCAGTTCTGCATTCTGCGAGCAAAAAACATGGGGTTTCATAACCCACAAACACACAAGATCATGCTCACAATCATGTTTTACAGTGCCCCCAAAAAAGTATCTGCTTGAGTCACACGTTACTGCATTACATTATTAAATATTTAGTTTAGTATCATTTATTTCATTGTTAATGCTAAAACAACAGATGATAAATGGTGGGATATTTCCTAATGCAGTGACATTCAGAGAGTAAGAATTGCATTAAGCATTCAAAACATTTTAGATGCACATCATAAATTCTCATAAATGTAAAGTTTACTGGCTAATTAATGTGAAAACACTGACATGTATTAATTGTCAGCATATGAAGATGTTCTTTGTTGTCGTTCAGGCGCTGATCATGACAGAACTCAGAGCCTCAGGGGATGTCTGTGTTTACTAGCGGGCAGATCTAAAGTGACCTCTCACTGTGTCTTTAATGTGTTTCAGGAAAGGAGATAGCCTACTTATATATGGGTCATTCCTCTCTGGTACATTTTCATGTCCACATCAAATATAAGTTGAATAAAGGAATTAAATCTTTACCTATTTTTATTACAGTTTATATGTCTGAATATGTAAACATAGGGGTAAATTTGATATGGCATGTTTTGAAGTAAAGGATGACGGGAATGTAATTTGTTTTTTTAATGTTCCTTTAACACAATGTTTAAAAAAAAACCTGACAATTTGATATTTTGTTTTTCTGCAATATTTATTGTGATCTGGTAAAAAATTACTATTTTTTTTTTTTTTATATGACTTTAATAGAATTTGGAAAGAATGAATCGTTCCAAAATGCTTTGGGAGATTTTGTTGCAAAGTACTGCACAGAAAATAAAAATAATAATTGAGTTTTCATAGGTCACAAGTTTTGATTTTTATTGTGATTATTAAATAAAAATATATTTTTTTAAAAAATGTATAGTACAAATATCAAATTACAATTCTAATATTTGCATTTTAAATTCTTCATTTTCAAAAGTTAAAACATCAAGCTTAAAAGATGGTTTCCCTGCAAATAAATATGCTCTGCTGGTTTCAGAGTAAACTGGCACTGTGTTCACTTGCACGTGTGTATATTACAATACAGTGTTTCAGCAGCTTGATTCTCAGTAAATGAACAAAGGTTCACAAAGATGTTAAAACTCTGTATCTATTCAATGAAATCACAGCCTTCACGATTTGATGAGTGCATTCAGCCCTATCATAATATTTTATTTTGATATATCATGCAGCCTTAGTTTGAAACCATGTCTTTGAGTCAAACAAACATACACAAACACATTTATGAGAGAACATCTTGTTTGGTGGTTCATGGAGCTATATGCTGAGTTGTCAATGGGCTCCAGCAGAGGCCTGTGTCTCTTCTTCTCAGTCTCTTACGCAAACACAATGCCACATTCAGCAGAGTGGCACACTGTGTATTTAAGTTTTTTACTGTAGATTCACACACACTAGTGCACTGGCGCACATCCAAACACGTACATTTACACACAGCCACTCAGGCACATACAGATTCACACTGTAATGCACTGGCACGCTTTCAGACACGTTTTTAAGGCCCATGCCAGTTTCTTCATTCATATGCAAATGTGCTTCCATTGGAGCAACCTGAATAGCTATTTCTACTTCATATTCAGGTTTTTAAAGAAAAATGTAACGGTCAACATACAAATCAGAGTCATTTCTGGAAGGACACAATGAAACGGGAAGTCATCGTGAGTTTCATTTGGATTAGGTAGCATTAGGCATAAGTGGGGTCTATTAAATATAACCCTATACCGTATAATCCAACTACAGTCAATTACACCAGGCGATCTGGCTAGACTACAAACACGATGAGACAGACGCATTGAGACGAGAGAAAAAGCACATCAGAAACCATAAACGGATACACAAGGATATGCACATACAGGAAAACTCCCAGACGTGCGTGTCACATTCATTGAATCAAGTGCAAAAGCGGGGACCGGAGGGTCTGATAGCTTGGGCCCTCGATGGGGTAGAGACTGGGACCGTAACTGGATCCACGACCTGCGTGTCAGCACCAGGAACTGGGCTGCTTTGTGCCTCTAATGAGACGCTCTGGCACACTCTCATACACACATTCCAGCCAAAGAGAGAGTATGTATAAAAGAAAGAGGGAAAGCTACGTCTATAGAGAAAGTGAATTGGGCTAACAGAGAGAAAATGAGATGAAGGGAGGAAGAGGACAATAGATGCAGCTCATCTGCCAATAATAGAAACCCAAAGTTCCTGTAAACATGCCCCCCCCCAACCTAAGTCTTTATTAAATTTTCTACAATTCACACTAAAATTTCAGAGAGAATGTGAAATCCGCTTCTGTTCTTTAACCTCCCAATATTCAATTAAACTTTTGCAGTCTTTCCCACAAAGCATTTCTATGATTCCCAAATGCCAATCCTGACACCAGTGGTCCTTAAAACCACTAAAACAGACCAGTCTTGTGGCTGGTGGCTTTTACAGTCTGTATTTCCCAGCACGGTTCTGATTTTGACACTCAAACCTGCAAATGAGTGCTTGATGGAGGGGAGATATGTGTGCATTTAAGGCCCGTTCACACCAAGAACGATAACTATAAGGATAACAATATTAGCGCCCACACCAGCGAGCAATATCATGTGATTATTCTAAGCGCACGCTCGTCTGCCGCTTTAAATTCTCAAGCTTTATGATTGGCTGTCAACAATTTTTATCATTCATCAGCTGGAAAAAAAGAAAAAAAGAGCTTAAAGTGATTCAACGATATCATTTCTCTGTGCCTTTATCGTTATAGTTGTGGTGAGGACTCTGCTATTATTTAATATTGAGAACGATTTTTAGAACTATATCTTTATCGTTATCTTTATAGCTTTCTTTCTTGGTGTGAATAGGGCTTAAGTCTCATAATCAGTGAATTTGGAGTTACCTCAATAAATAATTATAGAAGCAATGAAAAGCAAGCTACATTGGCTACTGGTTGGATGATTACTTCTGATAAGTGTTGCTGTTTGTTAGAATGCTATTATTACTGCTCAAACTTAAGCAAGGACTGGAAGGACAACAGCTGTCCTCCACAAATTCACAGATGATGAGTCGAAGACACATTCCCACATCCGAAACTTAGGGCTCAAAGAAAATCCCAAGTTTTTCCCACTTATAGTTACAAGACTGTAGTGGTGTTCATTTGCGATTAACTTATAAATACACAGACACATCATTACATTTTGTTGTGGACCGGCAAGCAACAACCAAGAACACTCCAGCAATTCTCTAAAAACCAATGCTCTAGCAAGCTGCCCAAACACCCTAGAATCATGGCAGCAAGTTTTGCATAAGCAACCAGTAAATGTACAAATCTAATTCACATTTATCATCATGATTAACCCAGGAGAGGCAAAATGGAAACATAAATGGAGCCAGTTTGGCCAATCACGCACACTTGATTCAGGTGTGAAGTGTCAGTGGAAACAGGGCACCAGCGTGTGCTCAAAGTGCCAGAACTCCCTGAACCTTCTGCCTGCAGCGTGACCTCTGTGCTGAAACAGAGCTTCTCCGGTGTCTTCGACACCTCTCCCCACACTGCTGTTTCACGTTTCTCTCATGTAGCACTCTATCCTCAGAGCAACTCTGGTGGAGCCACGGGGGTCAGTGCCCAACCACGCTGTACCTGTTCTCAGGTGTATCCTACTGACAGTCTTCGTCTGCCACCATAGCCAAGCCATCTCTGCACTCTTGCACAATCACTCGCAGAATATGTGCAAAGAACTTAAAAACATGCATTTGACAGATGCTTTTATCAAAAGCAACTTAAATTGCATTCTTGGTACATATGCTCATGAGTTCGATTCTCAAGGAATGCATGTGGGTTCAATTCCCAAGTTCATGCATTCCCTGGGAATCAAACCCACATGCATTTGGCAGGTGCTTTTATCAAAAGCTAATTATATTGTGTTCACAATACACATGGTCATGGGTTTAATTCGCAAGGAATGCATTCTTTGGGAATCGAACCCATGACCATGGCTTTAGAAAATGCTGTACTGTTATAGCTACGGTAATCTAAAAGTTCCTGTAATGTGATGGGTTCAAATAGTCCATATATGAGGAAATGGAGTAGAGTTGTCTAGTAGTTCAAGCTTAAAGGGATACTCCACCCCAAAATGAAAATTTTGTCATTAATCACTTACCTACATGTCGTTCCAAACCCATAAAAGCTCCGTTCGTCTTCGGAACACAATTTAAGATTTTTTGGATGAAAACCGGGAGGCTTGAGACTGTCCCATAGACTGCCAAATAAATAGCAGTGTCAAGGTTATGCGCTGTTTCTACATGTATTTAGCTTTGATTTGAAATAAAACAGCGCATCCTTGTGGCCTGGCTGATACAGATGAGCATACGCAGCATACGGTGATACTGAGAGACACAGAGGAGACCGTTGACAAAGGAATTATTGAATAAAGTCGTTATTTTTGTTTTCTTCGCTTATAAAAAATGTTCCCGTCGCTTCATATAACCCAGCTTTCACGTCTGATGGCAGATGGAGTATTCTGATGACGACTTTCATACCTTTCATGGACCTTGACACTGTTATTTACTTGACAGTCTATGGGACAGTCTCAAGCCTCCCGGTTTTCATCCAAAATATCTTAAATTGTGTTCCGAAGATGAACGGAGCTTTTACGGGTTTGGAACGACATGAGGGTAAGTGATTAATGACAACATTTTCATTTTGGGGTGGAGTATCCCTTTAAGGCTGGTAACCAGATGGTTGCTGGTTCATTCACTGAAAGGAACGATCCATGAGCCAACAGAGCAAGACACCTAAGGCTGCACCAGCTGACACTGTGCCTGTTCTGTTTTACATTTACCCATTTGGCAGATGCTTGACCCAAGACCTTGGCACAGCCAGCACCATGCTCTTCCAGTTGAGCTACAATGATACAAGTTCAACTTACAGTAGAAAGTAATGAATAAATTTGTTCAAATAGGATGATTCTAGGCTTAGGCTTTTAGGCTCCATTTTGGAATTCCAACATTTTATTGTTCCAGTTATCCTCTTGGTTCTCCTAGTCTTCCGTACCTTTGGCAGCCCAGGCCCGCAGTGGGCTGTTGTCGTCTATCACGTGGTAGAAAGTGAGGGGCAGGATGAGGAAGGGGCTGTCACTGGACGTGTCCACTTGGAAGGCTACATTTCTCTGATCCAGGCGCACCGTCTCACCCTCTTTAGTAAGCGACGTCTGCAGAAGCTTACCTGTTACCTGAGGAACCCCAGGAATTGGACATATGATGAGTTGCACATACGCTATATTGGAAATGAATATAAAATTGAACATGAGATGTGTTTACCTGGCAGCCCAAAAGGAGGCTCTTACGCATGTTAGCGACACGGATCATGAGACAAGGTCGGCCCTCATGATTGGCGACCACAGCATGCTGACTGAACTTCACCGTCTCACCACGTTTCTTCGGCCGTGCTACCTGCATACCCCAGATGAAAACATAAATGCCTTATTAGATCAGAGAGAACTGTACAGGACACAAAATTATATTTTTTAATCAGATATTGTTCCAGTTCAATCCAGTTCCAGTACAGCTGCATGTTTAATAAAACCAAAATACCATTTAATATGAATATCAACTTGCAAAGGCTACAACTTATTTAAATAAAAATATGCACTGAAGCTCGGCACTGTGTTCATTTACACGTGGGCAGCTCATGATGGATCATCTAGTGTTTTCAGTGTCTCAGAGCAGCACAGAACAAAGTAGTTCACAGCAAATGCTGCTCCACACAAACACTGACTCTGTATTTACTGTGAGTTTGGGTCACTTATACATTTAGGAACTCAACATTTGCTACCCTTCTTCCCAAACTTGTGAGGAAAAGCACATATAAACAGGCTCATGTCAGGTTTTCCGCCAAAATGGACACATGATGGTTTAAAATTTCAAAATTGAAGATATTAAAACAACCAGAAATAATAATTATCGTAACTGTACACTTGCTACGTGCTGTAGCAACTTTTTACCCAAATTAAATTAGTTTTAGTTGTACCTTGGCAAGGAAGGTTCCAGTGATGAAGATCTCCATCACCATGGTGATGACAAGCTGGACAATAAGCAGGATGATAGCAAGTGGGCATTCCTCAGTGATGCAGCGAAAGCCATAGCCGATCGTAGTTTGTGATTCCAGGGAGAAAAGGAACGCTCCAGTTAGGGTTTGGACCTGCATCACACACGGCGTGTGGTTGGACGGAGGGTCAAACTCTGGTGAGAAAAGGACAAGAAACAAAGACATGGAAATAACAGGGTTGCAATATTTATGAAAATAAATATCCAGGTCCTATTGAAGAATTTCTCCTTTCCTCCTCACCTAGCAAATCTCCATGCACAAGTGCCACCAAGTACCACAGCACTCCAAAGACAAACCAGGTGCCAGCGAAGGTGGCGGAAAACAGGAAAAGCTTGTAGCGCCACTGCATGTCCAGAAAGGTCGTCCACAGGTCACGCAGGTAAAGTGTCCCTCGGCCGCTGACGTGTTCGATGCGTACATTGCTCCGCCCATCTTTAGATAGCACCCGTCGACGGCGTCTCAATGCCGCAGGTCCGTTTCCTGTTGAAGCCCCACCTCCTCCGCCTAGGAGTGGCTTTAGAACATCTGTCTGTGTCTGGGAGTGGCAGACCTTCTGTGGGGAGGGGCTACGGGAAGAAGGGGGCGTGGCTGAGGTCATAGCTAGGAGGGAAGAGAGGGATGATTTAAAATAAATAGTCTAATATCTTCTACCTTCCTGCAGACTACCTTCTTGCTACCCCGGTTTAAAATGTGCATGTACACAAGTCATGAGAAATTAAAATATGTATATATATATATATGTATATGTATATATATATATATATATATTGTTATTTATAACACAAATCATGTCTTCACTCTTCAGTATAAAACTCTGCAAATGAGCTAATATTGACATAATACTGTAATATGTGCACTATTTCTGAGGTCAAATCTGCAAACAGAGGTTTTGAACTAAGAGCTTCATAAATCATTTCTGCATTAAAACATCCACTGATGTAGTTGTTTGTGTTCAAAATGCAGTTTCTAAAATGCACGTCACAAGGCTTTCTTCATCCAAAACTCTAATTAAAGACTGCTAAAGCTTTAAGCACACTAGACTGTTTGCTACATAGACAAGATACAGACTGCAATTGGGTTAGTGTTCAATTATGACCAAACACTGAAACATGAAACCTGGACATCTTTTTGTTTAAAAGTTCAGGTTTAGCTGTGCCAATTACAAGCACTGAACTATGTTGTTGTGATCTGTCATTTTGAGTTTTTACATTGCCATTCATATTTTGCTAATAATTCCACTTATTTCCCTCATTTTTTTTCTGGCCAGTAGTGGATGTTGTCAGATGGGACTCATACATGGCACAGTTTAGGTTACAGAAACTACTAGTATCTTGTTGCTCTGACATAAAAAGAAGTTCTTTTTAATGAAATAACTGATCCAGCAGTCACCTTATTGCCTTCTGTAAAATCTAGGTCGTCTCCTAGCATTTTAGAAAAAATAGCACACGGGATAAGAGAGGGCTCTATCTCTGTCTGAGCTCTATCTGAAAGACGTGCATCGTTCAAGTAAAGAGAGCCACATTAGGGACACATTAGCGACTCTCAGCAGTATTTAAAACGACTTCTCTAAAAGCTGAAATGGGCAAAGTAGCTTTCACAGCGATCTTTATCGAGCATCCTTCTCTCTTGAGGTTTGTGTGTGCCAGGAAGGGGTACAGGGCCGGGTTTGGGGGCGACCCTGGTGGTCCGTTACTCTTTTTTGACTCTACATTCAGTCTCTCCAGCTGCCCAAGCGCATTAAATGCCCCTCATTCACACAGTGGAAGCAGCTGCCCATTCTCATTTAAAGGCTAGTCATCAACGCTGACCAACTCACATGCCGTGCTCGGTTGGCCCGGGTGAGCGTTGAAAAGGGTGACTTATTCACCATCCAAAAACACAAAACCCCAGGAAGGAATCAGAGATGAAAAGAACACCACAATGTTTTCCATATTCTCTGCATTCCTCTGTTACATTGAGGATGACGCTTCTTAATCCTTCACCTTTATAAACTTTGTTTCGTAGATGCTGCTTGGACAGTTTTTTCAGTCTTCCCCTTCAGATTTAGATCAAACTTTTTGTGTATGCAAACCACACATTAGCTAGAAAAAGTACAGAGATCATGCTAAAAAAACTGACTATTCTGACACTGTTTATCCAAAATGGTCCTGGAATAAAACTTCATTAAACAATATATAAAACTATAAACGTGATATTAAGAAAGTATAAATATTAACATCATGATTTTCTGTAAAGCTGCTTTGAAACAATATGTATTGATTTAATCTTACTCATTAAATTCTTACAGGATCAATGACGATGAGGTGCTATGCACATTAATGTAATTGTTCTGGGATTCCAAACAATTGACTCATTTGTGAATTTTAGGACAAGCAGCAAATAAGAACCAATATCTTAACTACGTTACACAAGGAATCACTCTCAAGGGTGACTCTATTCCTTCACACTGTTCAATCTCACTCTCTTCTCTCCCTCTCTGCATTCTTGTTTAAATGTCTAAGTGGTAGTTTAGTCTCACTCAGCTTCTGCCTTCCGCACCAAATAAAATAAATAAATGAAATGAATGAGTACCAGGGAGATGTGATACGCTCTCCCCTCTCTGACCTCGCTCTCTCTCTCTGGACTCACACTGAGAGAATGAATAGGTATCTGTCTGTATCTCTGTGCTCTGAATACTAAAGCCGGTCGAGAGGGAGGAGGCGGTTCCCCAACGAGGCACGTGTTATAAGCAGAGTGTACACACAGCTGACCTCTGAACTCCGGCGAGTACACGCCCACACGCGTGCACACTGATACAGTATATACAGCAGACAAACGCTGACACGCACTTGACTCTATGTATGTTTCTCATGCTCTCAAAGACCTTTGATTTAAAGGCTTGAAATGCATAGTTTTGGAGACAAATATACATTGTGCCTACACACAAATATTTGACTAAGAATACATACAAACTAATTCAATACTACTTAAAGGGAAAGCTGTCTTCATTTCCATTTATCAGTGTGTTATTTTATGACGTAATTATTATTCTGCAATGTAGAAAAATGGTCATGACGAATAACGAGGTGCGTCCAAACTTTTGACTCTTGCTGACATTATTGTACTGATGCACATGTGTTCTCAGAGAGCGTCAAAAACGAAGCCATGTTGTTTCACTGCAAAAGTTTACAAATTGTCTTCATCTTCTTTCTCACTCTTTCTCTCATTTTCTGTCCTCCCTCGATGTCTTTCTTTCTCACTCGCTGTCCTGTATACACAAGAATCCTTTTGTTTAGAGAGGAGATGAAAGAGACAAAAGCCACCATTGAAAAATACAACACTGCAAGTGTGTGAGAGAGAGAGTATGAGAGACAGAGAGAGAGAGAGAGAGAAAGGAAAGAATGACATGGAGAGATGGACAGAAAACAGGCCGATATTAAAACTCTCTCATCAGTATTCTGTGGATGTGCATCTATTACTTTCCTCTATTCATCAGATCCAATGCAGTTCTCACAGTCGCGGTTAAACGTACTTGACTTTTCTATTTTAAAGTGCTCAGGAAATCACTCTGCGAACAAATCGACCCACTTAACAGATCATTTCCTTAACCTCTAATTAATCTATTGCACAGTTATCTGATCTAGGCAGATCAGTTATTTCATTGGCTGGCTTTAGATCTCCAAAACTACCAGGTTGAAATGAACGAGGGGGGAAAAAGCCATGGAAAACTCCAAAAAGAAAATCCAAAAACTTTGCCAGGTCTGATGTTTGCCAGAAAGAGCAATGGGGAGTATATCAGATCAGATGAAAGGAACAAAAAAAAGAAAAGAATACCCACGCGATGCTGTGTTTCAGTCAGAGTCTATGAAATTATTTTGATAGCAGCAGATAATCCTCCTATTTTATATCTCTGCATCAGTAAATATTATTTTTCTACAGCTCATTCATTAAACACAAGCAGTGTTATTTAACTGAGTGAACTGTAATTGTAAATTAAATCTGAAAGCTTTAAACACACTGAAAGTTCTAATTATAAATCAAAATACAACTGTAATAAATGTTCATGATATTTATTGCAGACAAATGCATTTTACAAGACCAATACTTGGCAAACAAAACAACAAACAAGCAAAAATAAAAAACAATCTTTTGCAATTCAAACTTTTTTGATTAAATCTTTTTCCTTTTTTCAATATGTATTTTGCATTATAATGTTAAACATACTGAAACTCGAAAGAGTGACAAAGTTGAGTAAAACTGAAGCAATCTAATATTGACAAACAGTTAAACGTGTGCATTATTAATTCATTTTAACTAATTAAGTTACTAATTAAACACGTCACAGGATATTTGAGCAATCAAACCACAGGCTACACATCAGAACAACCTATTTTCACTATAACACTTATTTCTGTGTGCTAATATTTAACAATTATACATGTTTTTGCATCCTAAATCATCTTATTGAGATGCACCTGATGTCTTGCATCCTGTCTGCAAGGATCTTACTCATATTGGACTTCAACCTTATTTAAGGATGAGACCTGTTGCTGGATACAAATCTGCAAAGATGGATGACATCCTCACGGTTTAGTTTCTTCATTAATCTCCTTCATTTTAAATAAACGCAATCTCGACCTCTTGGCCTCACAAGGGACTTCAGCATCGATGCAAGGCTACGTGTTTACTCCAGCACTTACCTTTTACTGAGGACTTGAATGCAGAGCTCTCTCTTTGTGTGATTCACAACAGTCACTGCTGTTTTCCAATTTCAGGAAACATCAGAGGACAATCTGAGGCGAAAGTTGTGAAAGCGTTCAGAACGGAGAGAAGCGCGTTCCTGACAACTTCGTCAACATCATCCGCGCCAGAGTGACAAGTTCTCATAGTGTTTACAATTCAAACAAACGCATTTGAAACAGTTAATACGATTTTAAAACTCCAGCCTAAATAATTATGCAAATATACAAAATCTGTCAAGTTAAAAAAATATATAGAACATATAGGCTATAATCGGTTCGATCCTAGCAATAAGTTGTGTCCTAAGCAATAAGTGTCAGTCAGTGCTGGTCGAATGTTACCGATTTATTATGTAATGCCCTTTCTGTCTCTCTTTCTTCCTCTCTCTATCCTCCTCTCTCTCTCTCTCTTTCTATCTCTTGTCTCGTCTTAAGTGGAACTCCTGAATAAGTTTTGATCGCAGCACTATCTGAAAACTTTCTCCTCTCGTCTCAGTCCTGCCTTTCATTGTTGATGAAGTACGTACTTTGAGCGCCTCAGCACTGTTTAATTCATTAATTCATCGGCCCTGCGCTCCTCCTCCCGCCCCCCGGGTCTGCGTCTGTAAATAGAGCCCTTGTTGAGCTCCTCCGCTCCTCAGCCTTTGTAAACTTTTCTGCTTGATTTAAATATGTCGAAATGAAGAAACTGTATGTTGCTGTTGTTCGGAGGACGCATACATTATTTATAAACGCGACCTCGGATGCTGAATTAGTTCTGTGGAGATTTCCCCTCGGTCTTTTCTTTATCCGAGCGGAATTTGCGACTTTCAGAGTGACATGACTTTGAAGTCGATCCATGTGCGCTTGAATAGCTGCGCAGAAAACAGGTGCAAACCTTTGAAAAGAGGCGCTGAAGGGGACACAGAAAAAGAATTACTGTAATTAATCAAATTATGATTACTATTCGTATTGAATAATGATTAAATGTTAATGTATTATGTAACACTTATTAATTACCACTGATACTACAACTAAAATATTTTTTTTAAAAGCAAACAAATATAGGCTATATATATATATATATATATATATATATATATATATATATATATATACATATATATATTCAACAAAAGATACAAGATGAGTAGTTTAACTTAAGTATAAGGCAGAGAGAGAAATTATTTTTATTTATTTATTTGTATTATTTTTTTAAGGTTTTATGGTAGCCTAGCCAATAGATATCTATTTCATTTTCTTTTTTTCGCGAATAAAAACGAGTCTGTAAAGAATAGAAGCTGAATGGGTTGTAGCTATATAGGCCTAGTAGGTCTTATTTTATTTAGTTGTTTGTGTAGAATATGTATAGCCTATATATTTTAAGGTTGCGTTAGCAGAATGCTTGAATGTTGTTCTTTTGAACAGATTGTATGACTTCCTCTCAGCTTTTCATTCCCAAAAAGGCCTATGACTTGATTTGTTTTTTTGTTTGTTTTTTGTGGCATTTGATGCAATTTGTCTTTTTAACGTCACAATACGAAACTCAACAGTTATCTTACAGCCTAAGTAAAAAAAATGTTATCTTTCACATAAAAGCTCATGTTGCGTTTCAGTATCTGCTTGGGAAAGTCTTGTTTACGGTGGTCGGTGTTGCTGGCGTCTAAATTATCGGGTGTAAATTTAACAAGCGGCTATCATATAAAACTAATTAAATTGAATTATTTAGACTCTAAAGGTTATTTCTGAAGGCTGGACGACGTAAAACCGAAGCTTGTTGTGGCGGAAGTTAAATTTACCGCGTTCCCTAAGACGGACCAGACACATAAATCTTAACGCGGACGATGGTTTGTGCCGAGACATTTAGCGCGCGGCTTTTTCACACGCGCGTTAATCTTGATTTCCCGCCCACCTGCCAAAGCGCGCAATTTTCTTAGGCCGAAAGAACTCAAGGTTGGATACGTTTTTAATTGTTTTGAGAAATAAATAAAGGGAAGTAGGCTAACCTAAATATGACATCTGACTAAACTGAGAAGCAAAATAATAAAATAATAGACTTTTAAAAATAAATAAATAAAAGGATAATCTAATATAGTCTAGTCTGTCACTCAGTGATGTAAGATGCAAATGAGAGGATGCAGATACACAAGAGAAGAAAGGGTGGATGGAGGGAAACAGGATGGGACACAAAAAGGAAGCAGAGGTGAAGTAAGTCGGTCAGGACTCTGTTTGGCTGGACGGCTCTGTCGGAAGAGACTTTTTCTTCTGTTCTGTTTCTTCTCTTTTGTTGACCCTTTTCTCTGGCATTACACTTAGTTTGTTTACTGCACACATGGTGTTCTTTTTCCCACTCAACTTCCGTCTCTCTCGCTGTTTCTCTCCCTCAAGTGTCCCCTTTTGAGCTGTTGATATTCAATTCAGTATCATACCCTTTCTCTCTGTTCAGGCTAGCTACAACTTTTTCATAGCCTACCTCATGAGTTCCAATGCTTTTTGTAGTCCAGTCCACTAACACACACACAAACACACACAGTGCAGAGACTTTCATTCACTATTTTTATTCAAAGAAAGAGAGGAAACCATTACCACTATGTCTAGGATAGTGGTGCCCATTTTCTGTCCAAGGGAGCCGCTCGGTGAAGTTTTATGCCTTCCCGGTGAGGGAAGTTTTATTTGGACAATCAGCGTGAGAAGGTTTATTAGGGCAATCAGTGCTCTGACTGTGTTAACTCCTGTAACTCACAGCTGGCCTCATGGTTCAGCCAAAGGATTGTCCATCGTGTTCTTCCATTCCTGCAATCAGATGCATGGTCTCTTAGGAACCCTTCGCTCTAGAGCCCTCCTGTGGCTATTAAAGAGACCATTCTAACTGGTAGGTGTCCCTTTTCTTCAGTTTTGAAAGAGAATTTTATTTAGTAGTGTATTTTGTCATGCATTCTGTGTTCTTCTGACATTAGAGTATTTGACAGATTGGCATTAATGTTTGTGGGAAGTACACGTTATTTAGTGGGACATGCTATGGCATCCGTTCACCTAAAACTGTTTTAAACGGCATTTTGCTAATAACTGTGCATGCATTGTATGGCTAAAAAACAATATAAGTGCCTAAAGGATTATTTTATTTAAAATTCATTTTTGACCTAAAACCTGGTTGATTTGGATTTCTTTTCTTGAAACAGCTTTCCAAATCCTTTGCTTTTATTGAAAAGCTCAGCAATGATCTATAAATGAATGTATCCAGTAGAGGGCAGTGCTGATCAATTCATCTCCAGTATTGGCAGAATCAAGAGCGTTGGGACAGTTAGGGAATGTACAGTCAGTTTGTATTAGCACACTTACTATTTCTGCAATATGCATTATGTATACAGTGCACAGTGCAAATTTTTAGTATGCTTAGAACATACAGAACACTGCACTGATTACTATATCCCAAAATGCAATGCATTTGACCTTGATTTAATAAAATAACTTTTTTAGCTTGGAGGGGACTATTATCAGTAAACGATTCTTGCTGTTCTTCAGCCAACTGTTGTATTTCAGAAGAACTGCACTCTTCAAAACATTTCCTTTTATGTTCAGTGGAAGAAAGTATAAGTCATATAACGTATAAGTCAGCAAAAACTTGATTTTAAGAACTTTTGTTTGTTGTCCTTTATTGCATTTATCATGTAGAAAACAATGATTGAGAACCTTATCTATTCCTTTCAGACATAATTCACCTATTATCTTATCTCAATATCTTTATCAGCACATTCACAGCTGCCATCACTTTATCTGTGTTATCACATGTATCTATTTTAGATATTCAGTAAAGCAGCTTTGAAACAATGTACATTTTGTACATTTTAAGCTCTGTATAAATAAAACCATCTTGGATTGATTTAATAAAGATCCCACATTCACTGTCAGACAGCATCACATATTCAATCTGCCTTTTTAGGTTTGTTCTGCTCCATGTCTCTCTCCACATTATTGGTGACATGTGGGCTCTCATCTAATTATAAGATCAAGGAAAATTCAGGATTTATGAACCTCATCTTATTTCTGAAGGTCTGTTACTGAAACAGTTCAAGTTATCGATACGATATTGATACGAAGAAGACGATAAAGGCTCTTAAAAATAAAGGTGCTTCACGATCCCATAGAAGGACCTTTTTGTCTAAATGGTTCCATAAAGAACCTTTAACATCTGAAGAACGTTTGTTTCACAAAAGCTTCTATGTGCAAAAAGAAGGTTCTTCTGATTATAAAAAGATGAGAAAGAGATGGTTCTTTAAAGAACTTTTAACTGAATGGTTCTTCTATGGCCTTTTAAGCACCTTTATTTTTAAGAGTGTATGTGTATTATGTGTAATTGAATTTATGGATCTTTTTTATTTCTTCTCTTTCTGTTTTTCTAATTATCTCTTTTACATGCAGGACATAGACAGGTTTGCATTTTGCATTTTAACTCATTTGGCATAATACGAAACAGCACGTCCCTTCAAATAGCTCATCTAATTTTCAGTTTTAGGAGGAGCACGTTACTTACAACAATAAAGGCCTTCAAGTTCACTCTTGTGAGGACATAAGTGAATGTCGCAGGTTTCACGCATGACACTGCAGTGAGATTCTCCAGATACGTTCTCACATAACCAACCCTGTTCTACAAAGATCCGATTTATGTCTGTGAGAAAAGCGAGAGCATGAACAATCTCTGACATCAAGAACCGCAGCCAGTGTCAGCCTTCCCATCGGTGTTGATAAACTCAAACTCTGTGTGCGAAATTTAAGTAATTTTATGTTAGTGGTCATATGGTGTTGCTAAAAAGAACATTATTTTGTGTAGTTGGTGTAATTAAATGTGTTCATGTGGTTTAAGGTTCAAAAAACACATTATTTTCCACATACTGTACATTATTTTTTCTCCCCTATGCCCCGCCTTCTGAAACGCGTCGATTTTTACAAAGCTCATCGGTCTGAAAAGCGAGGTGTGCTCTGATTGGCCAGATATCCAGTGCATTGTGATTGGCTGAATACCTCAAGCGTATGATGAAAATGTTACGCCCTTAACATACTGTGATGCATGTCCCGGACAGAACACTGGCATGACAAGACAAAAACAATAAAACCCATTACAAACGAGCCATTTGTTGCATCCAGTGGGGACATAATTACGGGTTATAATGACTTATACTGTCTTTTTACCATAGACTGAATAAAAACATGGACGTAGAGTCCGTGATGTCACCCGTAGTTTTCTGAAGAGCGTTTTTGAAGCTCAAAGTGGGCGGAGCGGGCCATCGCCATCTTGGCAGCGCGTCACTGCGTGTCACTCCCTGATCATTGAAAATGGGCAAAAAGGCAGGAGCTGATTGCTGAAGCCATGCCTACCTAGCTTCACGGCAGTGTGAGCAGCGGCAATCCACCTGTCACTCAAGTGGCCACGCCCTTAATTATGCAGAACTTTAAGGCTTAATATAATTTAAACGGATGAGTTCTAAAAAAAAATCACCCCCCTCACAGTTGTCATGAAGGGCAAAATTAGCTATATAGACCAAAATCATTTTTTGTACCAGACTGTAAACATGTTTTTTTCTGCTGTAAAATTGGGCATTTTAACAACAGAACAAACGTCTGAAGCCATAAGAGAAACATACAAAATGTGCAGAGCAGGAGGTGCGAGGACTGGAATTGAGAACCGCTACTCTACACTGCTCAAAACTCGTGTTTGAATCATCAGTGACAAATCCTTTAAATATGTAAACATACTCACAGACTGTGAGTCAGAACAGCCGGCATTTTAGTCTTCTCTCCCAGGATCAGGAAACAGTCCTCCATAAAATGCACTGCACACATCTGAATATTTGGGTTGAACTGTTCTGGAACAGTGTTGTAAATACAACTTAACCACTGAATTCTAGTTCAGTCTAGGTCTTCTTTTGGAAGACCAAACAAAGTATTTTCGCTTTCACAATGAAACACAGCTTCTCCACAACATGGCACTGACGGCAACAGTGAGAATCAAAGTTACACCTTCTTTCTTTGCGTGAGCATTTGGGCGGTGTTATGAAAATCTTCCCACACAGTGATGTAGAGATGTGGGGGCGTGTTAGAATGAGCCTTTTTAGTGGGGTGTGGTTGACTCTTACCTTTTATAAAGAATATCTCTTTGGATTTGAGACTTTAGTCTTTGCAACTTTACAGATCTTCTTTATTCACCAAGAGCTTGTAACACTCCAAAGAGAAAGAAAAACTTGAAATCGCATCATATGACCCCTTTAATTAAGTACAGTTTGTTTTCCACTATCAATGACTAACTTTCTCCCATAGAGTACAAAAGAAGAGATTTTGCTATGTTTGCTTGTCCAAGCTGCTGTTTTCCATACTGTAAATGCAAAGGACCAGTGCAATTCAGCATCGTCGATGTCGTGATGCGTCTTCAGTAAATAGCTTGGATGAAAGAATGGTTTTGGAATGTTAAAGAATGTTAAGTAAGTTAATTATTTCTGAATTCTATAACAGGAAGAGAATGAGCCCTTTTAGGAAAGAATACTGGGATATTTGTCTTTGAATGTGTTCATTACATCAGCAACCCAACTGATACCTTAGTACACAATGACTTGCAAAAAGCATGAAGTGTTATGCAATGATAATTGAAGAAAACAGACTGTTAAAGTCAGAGTTGAGGTGGGGACTTACAGGACATTCACTTTTGTACTCAAAATGACACTAAACGCCACCATCAGCGCACCACCCTCTATATGCGCCAATCACTGACGTGCCGCAGTTCCTTCACTTCATGTATCTATTATGTGGTGACTGACCTGTACAGGGCCTTGGCCTGCATATTTGTAAAAAAAAAAAAAAAACAGTGTCTGCATACAATAATATGTCTGCAGCTTTTATCAGAGTTCTCCATTTGGAATTAAATAACGCTAAATGAGGTCTTTATTCTTGTGACTGGGTGAGTTTCATAATGGGTTTGTTGCGACATGTTAAAATTATAAATTCCAGCAAGTTTCTGTTATTGACAAAGTCTTAAAGTGATGGAAAGTGTTTTATGGTGGACGCTAAAGAATTCCTTATCGATAAAACTTATCATGGCTTATCTCCCATTTCCTTATTTTTGTCTCTTTTCAACTTACTCTTTCCTAATGAGGGTGATATGAGAGAGGTTACATAAAGACAGGGAAAGGGACACTTTCTGATATGTTGTGACAGTCGAGATGACTCGGTGATGATTTTCTTCATAAGAATGAGAAAGCAATGAGCTGGAAAACGTGATTGGTGTTACTGTAAAAAGTTGAATAAGAAAGACATAACTTGATGCCTACTTGTTTCAACCCCCTCTTCCTGTTGCATCAGTTTTATAATGACTCAAATTTCCTCATAAGTTTCTCAAGTTCTTCCGCTTTGAGAGGCGCTGAAAAACATTTTTCACTTTAATTTGGCATTTTTGTACTATATTAGCAAAAAATGCCAAATAGAAGCAGTTGGAGATAGACTTTTGGACCTGTCTGTATATTTACTAAGGCTTAGTGTTTGCCACACTGAAAGTTTAATGAAAGGCTGTGGGAGAAAAACCGAGTTAAAGTTTACATTTGCTTTGGTCTGAGTCCAAATTTGTTTGGCAGTGAATTTCTGCCGTCAAGCTGACCCATGCATTTATTATGTAACATTACAGACAAATCCAACAATGTTTCTCAGTCCTACTAGAAGATTCTCACTGGACCGGCCTTTTTCACATAGATAACACAAAAATACCTCAGTGCTTGTCAGTTCAGGAAATGTTCAAGAGTTGTGGCCCATTTGGTACTGGACCGTTTTATTTCCTAACTTGATTCTGCCATAAATGCCACTCTTCATTCAATTTCACATTTTGTTGTGGGGCTGAATATTTCTGCAGATTCTTTGTAAAGCACTCCTGTGTCAGTCTGTTGATATTAATCGATATTGAAGCTTGGAAAATTCTAGATCTGCCAGATTTTGCCCATGACTTGTCTCCACTGAGCTTAATCAATAATAAGGAACAAATAAAAGCACTGATGCATGTATTAGCCAAACCGCATAGTCTTGTCTAGGCAGGTTCACAGACATCAAGCTAAACCCATTTGACACGTTCCACACACACTCTCAGTTATTATGAATAATAGGGTCATTATGCATGATGACGACAGGCCTGCTCACTTCCTGCGCTGACCAAGACATGTGACTTTCATGCACATCCTTGGTCTGAAGTGAGTATGCTTTGCAATTATAAGACGTGGATAATAATATTACCAGAATGTTATGTGTGCAGTTTGTTGCGTAAAGATTCGCGTGTTCATTCAAGACTCGTGCTGATCAGACATAGCTCCTTCAGTCTACAGTAGTCAACATTTGAAGTGGATCAAAAAAGTTGATCCTAAGACAAGAACGCGTTTTGGGACAACCTGATCCATTTCAAATGTTGACTAGTGTAAAAGAAACCCCCTCAGGCTGATTTATTGTCAAATCATACTTTGCTTATTTAGATGGAGGCTTTCAAGTAATGTTTAATGGCTTCGAATCACAAAGGTGAGACATTCTAAGGGCCCCCTGGCCTTGTTCTTCAGGACTTGTTGCATAATAAACTTGGCACCGGGACAGCTTTGGGAACATTTTTATTGATTCCTACAAAGCTGTAACCTCTGAGGAAAAGGCTAAATTGTTTTGTGCCATCGTGAGCCGAGCCGTTACACTATTGGTCAGGATACAGGCGTGTCAGCTTGTGCAAAGAAAAACCACGTCATCAATACAAGCTGAGCTCTGCACAGCCTTTTATTTCCTTCAGCTATGTTTTTTTGGGTTGATAAGAAACAGTCACAACAGTGACTGAGGCGAAAACAGCCCCCCATCAGGCCTTATATTATAGGTGAGGTTGTAAATATACTTATCTGTCATTTAGTAACTTGTGGGTACCTTGAACTACTGGATGATCACAACAGGATATGACATAAAAAGCAGAAGCAGTTTCAATTATGATGTCATGAATTGCGATGATGCTGGGCTTTAGGTGCCATTGAGTAATTTAACTGGAATTGTGCTGTTACAATAAATATTGCATTAAACTGCAATATTAAAAAATGCATCACAGAGGTGACTATATTCTTCATTGATAACCCTAAGATGGTTTTGACTGACATGTGTGGGAAGTGTGTTATACGAGGTGCTAATAAGAATAGGATTCTTCTACCTAATGTGATATGTTTGAAACGGGGGTCGTGAACTCTTTTTGAGTCTCTGAGACACCCTCCTAGATCCTGTTCTTACTCTAAAATAAAGCATGCGCTGCCATTTAAACAGATGGGTTTGTGCAATTTTTATTTACTAGCGTTCCCTGTTCTTTTTCTATCTACTTGATTTCTTTTCATTTATTATTTAAAAAACCTTGCCATACTGGGCTAACTGAGACTTTATCAAAGCACTTAAAGTCAAGTCAAGTTGAACTTTATAGTCACTGAATGACATCACAGAACGAAATGTCATGTCTCGCAGGACCACGGTGCTACATACTAATCAAACAGAAATATAAACATACAACAACAGAGAACAACAATTACATATGACTGCTGTTTTGTTGATCTTGATTGCTTCTATTGTCCACATAGGATAAAAGTGTCTACAAACTGACTAAATGTAAATGCAAATGCTGCAATGACTTCTGTGATGAATTCAGGATACATTTATTACAGGAGCGTCCTGAGTCCGGTTTGCCAGAGTTTGCCTCCAACCAGCTTTAACACACTTGCGTGGAAGGTTTTAGAGAATCCGAAGACCTTGTTTAGTTGGTTTAGGTGTGTTTATTTAGGACTGGAGTTAAACTCTGCAGGATTGGACAGCCCCGATGTAACATGAGGGGAATGCTGGAGGACTGAAATCCTCGACTTATGAAACTTTCTTAAGCATTTCTGCAATGTTGACCCAGACGGAGCAAAGTGGGATGAAATATGTTCTCTTGTACATGTTCAAAACTCAAAAAAATAGGTTTTACATACTTAATGTAGTATTACGTATCATACTCCTGTTCTTCAAGTGTGTTGATACAAAGCCAAAAAGAAAAGGCATGATTGTGAGTTAGTTTGAACAAGGCAGATACACATGGACCCACCTGACAGTGTTTATATTTGGATGACTCATAGTAACACGCGTTTGTGTTGTTCAACCATCCATAAATCTAATCTAGGAAAACCAATTTCCAGGTTATGATGTGTTCAGTATGGCAGCTGTTGCTCAAGTTTCAGAGAGATTTCACTGATAACAGACCGGGGGCCCATGACGGCCCACACAAAGGCATTTGCGTCAGGAGGAGTGTCCCGCTTCTCGTTTGCGTCAGACGCGGGGCGGAGCGGCGGACGCGGAGGCTCTATAAGAAACCGACCGCGTGAGCGACGCTTCAGGAATTTTAAAAGCGCTTATATTCATTCTCGCGTCTCGTTCTTGTGGTTTTGTTTCATTTCTATCTCTTTTATTTGTTTCATTGGTAATTCGTCGCGTACGTTCGTTTCTAACGTTACCACACATCGCTACAGAGTAACATCGACGTTTCCGGTCCATATTCGTGAAGGATCTGATCAGCGATTTTAACCATGTTTCCTGAGAGCAGCACTGGGTAAACAGTGATTATTTTTTCGAATCTAATTTTTTGTCTTTATTTTGTCTTTTGAAAGTGAACTGTATGGCAGAGTTTCTGTTTCGATGGTGATGTAACAGTGGCTTGGTAACGTTACAGGGAGTTCAGTTTGCTGGTTAAAGTCGACCTATAATAATTCATCCGTTCATTCTTTCATTAACTGAGTAAAATTTAATTTAACCGAATTTTAGCAGTGACGAGCACGTGGTGATGAGCGGGCGCGCCTGACTTGAACAGTTGCCAGGGAAACGAACGACCGTTACTTTTAAACGAAGGTTTCGGGATTTAAACGCGGGGTTAAGAAAGAACGCTTTGAAGTACGAATATATTGGAGGGAAAATTTTAACTTTGAATTGTTTGTATTGGCATTCTGTTAAAATGTCCAAAAATGAAATATAACAGGCCTATACTGTATAACAGACACAATAATATTGACACCATACTCTCTAGATATGTTTAATAAGCCAATAATATTGGTCAACCATTAACTTCCTACGAATAAATACCATTTATTCCATACTGTCTTTGGAAAAGTGCTTTTTGAACATCGGCTTGTTATTTTGATTACAGTAATTGTTTTGCCAATTGACTGTATTGGAATAAAATTGTAAATCTAAATTGATTTTTATGTTAATTTTTAGGGCAAATGTCATAGTACTAATCCTAAATATGCTCTGTCACATTAAGTTTATTTTAGTAGTCACCCGATGAGATTACCGCAGGGATGTGCCTCAACTGGCTCATGTTTCAAATTTGCCAGGATATTTTTATTTGGGATCTGCAGGCCTAGTAGGCATTCAAATGTTACAGTATTCAAAATATTAGTTATATTGTTATATAATATGTAGTTATGTAATACATTTGCAAATGCTATTGTATGTATCTCAGTTGTGTAAGTGTATTGTATAAAAGTGTAATGCGACTGTGTGAGACATTCAAGTGTGTCAGATGTGGCTTCTGGATGGGAACCGTGCATGTGCGTGTGTTGTGAATTCAGTGAGCTGGAAACACATTCTGTTACAGTCATGTGTGGGTGGGGCCTCATGAACTCATTTTTTCCATTTCTCTCTTCGCAGGTACAGCTATGAGGATTGCCAGGCCACCGCTGACTGGCTTCTGTCCCAGACTGCAGTGCGTCCTCTGGTGGGCATCGTGTGCGGTTCGGGTTTGGGTGGACTGGCTGACGCCTTGAAAGACCAGGTGGCCTTCAACTACAGGGACATCCCCAACTTCCCCCAAAGTACAGGTGCGGTTTACTGTATAATTTAGAATATTGTGTATCTTATCTTGTAAAAACCGTTACTGAATCTGTGCACATCTTTCTCTTCTGCAGTGCACGGTCACGCTGGACGGCTGGTGTTTGGCACTTTGAAGGGCAGACCTTGTGTTTGCATGCAGGGACGGTTTCATCTCTATGAGGGATATCCCATCCAAAAGGTACGAGCACCCTATAATACACACATTCTGGCTCGTCAGAGTCCAAAACATGTAAACAGTACGGCTTTTTGTCAGCCTGACTGTTAAATTGAGAGGTAGTCGTGGCTATATTGTTGGATTACAGATCCAAACAGTCCTGGGTGCTGATCCAAGCCTCTGGGTTTAAGAAGGGTTCACTACTGTATATTTAAATATCACTGAAATTGCAAGTTCTACAAACTTGAAGGACTCTGACCTCAAGATCCTTCTTTACCAGGAACTAACTATATTTGGTCCACACATGACCTTATTGAAAACTGAATTAGTTTTAACTGGTTGTGTTGTGTGCTTGGTTGAAGCCTAAACTCTTTGACCCTGTGGAATGCAAAGACCAGATCACCGGTTATTTTTGCGCTAGTTTAAAACTTACTGCTAATATCTCCAAGGTGCAACAAGCTGTCCATTTGATGCTTGATCAACAGTTAAAAAACAGCACAAATGTGACCCTGGATCACAAAAGCTCACCTTTTTTGTGTATTAAAATTTGAATAAATAACCTTTCCATTGATGTATGGTTTGTTAGGATAAGATAATATTTGGCCGAGATAAATATATTTGAAAATCTGGAATCTGAGGTTGCAAAAAAAAAAAAAAAAATCAAAATATTGAGAATCACCTTTAAAGTTGTCCAAATAATTAAGTTTTTATATATTTATGGTATGAAATTTAAAAAAATATCTTCCTCCATCCTACTGATTTTTGGCATAAATGAAAAATGGATAATTTTGACCCATACAATGTTTTGTTGTCTATTGCTACAAAGATACCCGTGCTACTTATGACTGCTCTTGTGCTCCAGGGTCACAAATGGAACACAACTGGTGCAAACTGCAACTGATGTGAGGATCACAGCATCTCAAACTAAGATTATTGTTCTGTTATAGATTACGATGCCTATGCGGATCTTCAAACTGCTGGGTGTGGAGACCGTGATTCTCACCAACGCCGCTGGCGGTCTGAACCAGGACTATAAAGTAGGAGACATCATGATCATCAAAGATCATCTCAACATGCCTGGATTTGCTGGAAACAACCCTCTGGCTGGACCGAATGAAGAAAGGCATGTTTATATGTGTTTATTTAGTTTCTTGAATCATCACGATTATGTCACAGATCTGTTTTGACATGCAGAGATTCCACAGGTGCTCCTGTAGATACTGTTCACTAGATAAGGCTTACTTTACATTTTTAGGTTTGGCGTTCGTTTCCCCTGCATGTCTGACGCATACGATCGAGAGCTTCAGCAGCTGGCGCTCGATGTGGGTTTGGAGCTCGGTTTCAGTGACTTCCTGCGAGAGGGCGTGTACTGTGTTCTAGGCGGACCGTCGTTCGAGACGATCGCAGAGTGCCGCATGCTGCACAAACTGGGAGCTGATGCTGTCGGTAAGAGTCTCATCCGCTGTAAAGCCGCTTTTAACCAATCGGAACATGCTATTGTAGCTTTAGGATATAAAATAATATAATAGAGTATCATGCAGTTCTCTGACAGGCTGAAAAGAGCGATCGAACTGACAACAGTTAGTATTACTGTAGGTCATGGGTTCGATTGCCAGGGAATGCCTGAACTAATGAAATGTAATACAAGCCTCTTTGTATAAAAGCATCTGCCAGATGCATAAATGTAAATAAAATTGAACTGTATGCAAATTAACAGTGGTGCTATAACAAAGCAGCTGGAAGATATTCATTTTCAATCTTTTGCAAGGCAACTTAGGACACTTCAACTTAAAACAAGACATTTTTATGGGTTTTGGCCATTCAATTACACAAAAATGGTGTTTTTGGGGACTGAGAATGCAACCTTTTGAAAACTGGTTTCAAAGTACAAAGTTACAATAGCAGAATCTTTTCTGAAAATTTTGGTAAATGGTGACATCATGTGCATGTGCTATTGGCCTGGCATGCATAATACAGCACTGTTAATTGTTTTGTGAACTAGTTTCATAAGCAGACTTCATGTGTTTTAGGCATGAGTACGGTCCACGAGGTGATTGTGGCACGGCACTGTGGGATGCGCGTCTTCGCTCTGTCTTTGATAACTAATAAGGCAGTGATGGACTACGACAGCGAGGAAAAGGCCAATCACGAGGAGGTTCTGCAGACGGGCAAACAGAGGGCGGAGCAGCTGGAGAGGCTGGTGTCCACCATAATCACCCGGCTAGAACACAACAACAATTTTGCTTAAGACTGTTCTCAGATCAGTCACAGACCAAAGAACACTGATTCATCTGTCCTACAAACATGGTTATGGTTGCAAAAACTGTCAAACAGGTCAATTCAACTTAACTTGGCTAACTTATTTATACTTTCTGAATCTTTTTAAACCTTTCATTTTTGGTCTGTGATATTTTGCCCTTATGTATATAAATCCGGTCAACAGCAAAGTGCTTATTTTATTTTTATTTTTTTCTTTAAAAAGAAAAAATACAAATAATTTTTACATTCCTCTGAATGCTAAAACTAATGTTTCTTATTTCTAAGTTAACGTTTGCCATTTGTTACTATGTCTTAATTTAAAAGTTGAATCCTCTGTAAAACTTTGATTGCTTTGTAGTATTTGTCAGTAGATGTACAGTAAATGTCTATCTTGTGTTTTTAAACCGTTATTAGTAAAACTGGCTATTTATTATGCATGTCTCCCTTTCGTCTATGGTGGAAAAGTGAGTTTTGTGTACAATTTTAATATTACACATTACACAAAAAACATCTTAAATGCTGGTAGTATTTCTATGGAGCCATGGTGATGAGAAAACTATTGAGATGGGAGAAAAAAATATTTGAATGCTTTGTCTCGTTGCCAAAACCTAAGATGGAAATAATATCGCTTAGGAGGAAAAATGTCAGTGCTTTTTGTGAGTGAATGCAAAGTTTCTCAGGGGAATGCAATATTTTTGAGAGTAAATGCAAAGCATTGAAATGTTTTTGGGGTTTTCATTCCCCCTCCCATCAAATCTGTTTTTCCAACGCTCTGTCCACTTGTGGACTTTGTATATTTCATACACAAAAATAAAAACTATATTTTATTTATTTTTTTGCATTACATTTTCATGGCAATTAAGTTTTTTACATTTTAAATTGCATTTCTACTTCAGTTTGGTTTTGAGACATTTTATTTGCATATTAATGTTCAAATCTGCAAAAGAAGAGTTTATTTGCAAAAACATACCTTTTTTTTTTTTACCATGTTTTTATTGTTAGCTGTATTATTTATTTATTTTTATTTTTTTGTTATTTTTACTTAATTAAAATAACCCAACTGCAGTTTAATCGGAATGCACAATAAAAAAACATGATTTTTGAAAATTATTTGTTTTTGCAAATGAACTCTTATTTCATTGTAAAATTTGACCCAGGAGTTTCTTCGGGATATTCACTCTAATAATATCCAATAATTAGGCATGAAACATCTTGCAGATGTTCTAAGAAAAGTCTCAAATATTTGGTCACAGTTAGGTTTCTTCAAGTAAGGCACAAATGGAATGACTGCTCAGTTAGTTCTCTTCCACATTAGAGTTTGCAGAACTTTTTGTCCCAGACTGGCAAACCTTCAAGTGATAGTTAAGATGACTGCTTTGAGAGAAACACTTGTCGCAGTTTCCGCAGCGGTGTGGTTTCTCTCCCGTATGAACCCGTCTGTGTTTCGCTAGCGAGCTGGCCTGAGTAAACTGCTTACTGCAGACGTTACAAGCGTAACTCTTCTGCCCCGTATGAGTGAGCTGGTGCGTCTTCAGAGATCCTTTGAGGGCAAAAGTCTTCCCGCATACATCGCAACTAAAGGGTTTGTCTCCGGAATGCGTCAGTAGATGAGTCTTGAGATGCGTTCCTCGCCGAAAGCCCTTCCCACAAAGCTCACAGCAGAAAGCTTTGACTCCCGTGTGGAGCTGCTTGTGGGATTTGAAGGTGTTGGCGTGTACGAAGGTTTTTCCACAGTCCTCGCATCTGAAGGGCTGTTCGCCCGTGTGAAGCCTTTCGTGTGCCTTGAGGTTGCCCTTTTGGGCAAAGCTCTTCCCACAGTGTTTGCACAGGTATGGCTTTTCTCCAGTGTGAACCCGCTGGTGGTAGTCCAAGTAAGACTTGGTGAGAAACTTGGAACCGCATTGCAAGCATATAAAGGTCTTCTCGCCAGCATGCGTTCGCTCGTGAGCTCTGAGGACGCTTATCAAGGCGAAGCTCTTCCCACATGTGGCGCAGGAGAACGGTCTCTGGTCATCGTGACTCATCATGTGATTCCTCAAGTGGTTGGGCAAGCGAAACACCTTGTCGCAGAGCGTGCATTTGTGAGGTTTTTCCACCTTGTGTTCTCTGCGGTGGATTTGGAGGAGGCGTCTGGAGCCGAAACGCTCTCCGCACTCTTGGCAAGCGTGAGGCGTTTCTCCGCTGTGGAACTTCTGCTCGTGTCTTCTCAGGTTGTTGAGGTGGGTGAAGGTCTTTCCGCAGATTTTGCATATGTTCTGCTCATTGCTTGCATTGGGTTGCACTTCTTCAGCGGCGTCTATTGGGACGTCCAATCCCGTCTCGATAATGCCGGGAGCATCCAGTGTGTTTAACTGTACTGAAATGTCATTTGAGTTTGGTTCAGTGGTCCACTGCTCTTCTCTCTGATACTCTACAGATTCAGATTCATCTGCATTGGGCTCCATTGATTCTGAAACATGAACAAGGCACGTTTATAGATATGATATTGTATATTTAGGCCTTATATTACCATATTATACCATGTTAATCCAATTGCATTAAACTCAGGGAGTCTGTACCATCTACAGCTTCAGTTTCAGTGGCGTCTGTTGGGACGTCCAATCCCATCTCGATAATGTCAGGTGGAGCCAGTGTGTTTAATTGTACTGAAATGTCATTTGAGTTTGGTTCAGTGGTCCACTGCTCTTCTCTTTGATGCTCTACAGATTCAGATTCATCTGCATTGGGCTCCATTGTATCTGTAACATGAACAAGGCATGTTTATACATATGATATTGTAGATTTAGGCCTTACATTACCATATTATACAATGTTAATCCAAATGCATTAATGTCAGGGAGTCTGTACCATCTACAGCAGCATTTTCAGCGGTGTCTGTTGGGACATCCAATCCCGTCTCGATAATGTCGGGTGCATCCAGTGTGTTTAATTCTAATGAAATGTCATTTGATTCATCCTCAGAGTTTGGTTCAGTGGTCCACTGCTCTTCTCTTTGATGCTCTACAGATTCAGACTCATCTGCATTGGGCTCCATTGTATCTGTAACATGAACAAGGCATGTTTATAGATATGATATTGTATATTTAGGCCTTATATTATCATATTATACCATGTTAATCCAATTGCATTAATGTCAGGGAGTCTGTACCATCTACAGCAGCAGATTGACACTCTACTTGTTCCTCTTCATGGACAAATACTTCTTCAAATCTAAACTCCAGCTCTTCCTAGATGAAGACAGGTTTGTGTTAGTTTGATGTACAACAAATCAAAGCCTTTGTATATTCAAAAACACAACAATTACAGCTGGATGTGGGTTACTTCAACAGTCTGAAGAAGATGTCCACCAGACAGGGTGCAATTCAATCTCTCCTGGATCCCCGACACAGCATCTGAGGTGAAGTCTTGCCGATCTCCTCCTACAACAGTGCATTTTTCTTATTTAATCTATTAAAATCCCAGTAACACGTGATTTAGTTATGAGAAGAACCACCTTTGACATGTTCCTCATCTTTGATATGAGTGTTCAGTGGGCTTCCACTCCCAGCAAACTGCTGCTCTACCATGTGGTTGACTTGATCCGGTCGTGTAAGATCTTTTCTTGATCCACTCGATGCTTTATGAAGGACTCTGCAGATGTGTTCAGCTGTTGAGTTTGCTATTTTCCTGACAGCAGCCGTCAGATTCTTGAGAATCACACAAGAGATAATCAGTCCAGCTGTTGAAGTAAAATTAAACGTTTTGCTTAACTTACCTGACTGTTGCATACCACAGGTTAGCTTCATTAAGTTTCTACAAATGTAATGTTGAGGATTGACTTTCCCACGTTTATTAAGAAAATGACCAGGTTTGAAAATCCATATATTTTGTAATTTATTTAGGTTTTATTTTATCAAGGTCCACTTTTTTTTTATCAGAAGTAGTCTGATATTAACCAGCTGCCACCGAAAAAAAGGCTTATTATAAAATAACACATAAAATAAAACATCTAAATCGAAAGATATCCTATATTAGTGTATTATTAGTGTACAGTAGTAAAATATCCATCAACTATTGTATATTTTGACAGTAACTATGATCACCGCGGTCATTTTTACTTAAAGTAAAATGGTTAACACATTTACAAGCGTTAAAAAGTTAATGATTATACATTTGAACGAACTTACCATTTTAATATCAGTGTCTAGATTTCCATTTCGACGTTCTGACTGAAAAATATCGAGTTGACAAATTTCTGCCACTATAGAGGTGACTAAACTGTCCATTATTAAGAGCACTTGTTTCTGGACCGCTGCTCCACCCGACATGCTTCTAAACACACCTGTAAATATCGTTAAAATATCACAAAACAGGTGAATATATCGCTGGTTTGTTTGTTTAGTCAAAGTCTCGTCGGTTGCTGTGTTGTGACGTGTGCGCGGACTCTGAACAGTCCCCGTCATAATGGATTTCAAAATAAGAGTCACGCGCTAAAAACCTCACGAAAATTTAAAGGCCATCAATTAATCAGCAGGAGGGTTTAAAATGTTTTATTTTTGCAACAAATATAAACATAAACATTCATAAAAAATATAATTAATCAAATATGAATATGAAATAAAAGACGTTGGCACTAAAACCGTTTCTCAATCCTGGCCCCGGAGTC